>JACXGI010002254.1:0-76415 GCA_016801175.1 Esox masquinongy
GGGGGGGGGTGGATGACAAGACGCCGGGATGAGTGACACTAAGGGGAGACCAAGCGAGAGGACTCATCCAGTCCCCCTCCAGCTGTTCCCATGGCTGCCACATCCTGCCCCAGACTCCCTGTGAACACATTTCCCATATCCCGGATTCCGCGCGGCTCCATGTCCATTGATGTCTTTACTGGCCATATGTGGAAGGCCAGACAGTGATGCTGCGTTGTCCCAGAATGGAATTGTCATGCTGTACCCTTTTCCAACCAAGCAGACCAACAGAGAAGGTTTAGCGTCTGCATTTAAAAAGCCGCAGTGGACCTTACAGATCAGGGTAACCGAATGGCTTTCAGAGGCACCAAAGTCCCCGTGTCTGGAAAGGTTAAAGGTGCGGTCTGGCCTCTACCATACAACGTAGCCAAACAAACAAACAACATGCCTATCTGGCATGGTAAATACACGATAACAGAAACCGTGTAGAGCGCTGATCTAGTTGTGTATCGTCTTCAGAGACATACTTCCACATAGTCTGAAAGCTTTGAGACAGAGCAGTCACTTTAACCACAACAGTATGTCTAAGACAAAAAGCCAGGTCATCACATACATTCCTTTGTTTCACAATTTCCATTGGGCAGGCGAAGCTTGTTATAAACTGGGTGGTAATGAGGATTTGCTGACAGCTGTGGTGTTATACCATGAGTATGGAAAAACATTTTTAAACATTCAATTAAAAAAAGAATTGGCATTGTTGTGGTGGTTAGGTAGGGCTAAGCTAGCAGTCCTGTTGAATTAAAGAATAAATAACTTCATTTTATTTATCTCCACACTTTGTGTCGAACAGCTCGTCGGCAAACCTATAACACCGGGGATCAACTGACAATAAACAAACATTGCAATAACGTTCAAAACGATTCCTCCATAGTACCACACAGAGTGCTCCGAGAATGAAAAACAATCATAACATTTGCCGTTCAGCCAACCCTTCTGCAACCAGGGGATCTGGGAGAGTCCAACTCCCATGGGAGGCACCATGCTATACCAACAGGGGGCCGGTAGGGAAGAATCCGCAATCACTGCTCTGAGTCACGCTGGCTAAGAGTGTCTGATGAAATACCTAAGTGCGGACAATCAGTTTTTTAAAACAAACTGTTCTCAATTAGGGACTGCGATTAATCTTCTCCAGACAATTCACGTTTTAATGGACAATCAGATTTTTTTTTGATAACGTCTGTGTTTCCATACATTCCTTTATTTTATAGTTATGCTCAACATCAGGCTGTCTGAAGTCATCTGACATTTCTGAGGCCCGGTATCCTCTGATGAGGATCCCAGCAAAAGCCGCTTGCTGGTATTTCTGGCAGTTGGCATATCCAACAGTGTGTTATATAAAGTCTCAACGTGGAAGCTTTCCATCGCTCACATCAAAGGGTTCCTAACCCTTCCACTCTGTTATTTCAGCTCTGTTAGGAACCGGCTTGTTTTCTTAGATTGCTTTTACCACCCGATATTCCTGCTGATTGGTCTAGAACAGGACATGTCTGATACAGTTTGGAGTATGTGGCATCACTTTATACTGGTCTAACTGTGTTGG
The DNA here is from genome assembly GCA_016801175.1 of Esox masquinongy. NCBI lineage: Eukaryota > Metazoa > Chordata > Actinopteri > Esociformes > Esocidae > Esox > Esox masquinongy. The sequence continues at coordinate 1,580 of JACXGI010002254.1, forward strand.
TATAAGAGCAATAAGGCATATCTGTGGTTGGTGGTATATTGCCAATCCGCGATGCGTTGTAGTTAAGAGCAGCTCTAATTTATGTATAAATAATATTCTGGCTGGCTGTTTGGATGCCAGATGTGGAACTGTGTAGCAAGCTGCGACAGTCACTCTGGTGCCTGCCAGAAGTTCCATCCGAAACATGCTGTGTGAAATCTCCTTCAGGACTGTTGGAAAAGTATTCCAGATGACTCTCATGAAGCTGATTGAGAGAATGATAATAGCGTGCAAAGCTGTAATCAAATCAAAGGGTGGCTACTTTGAAGAATCCACAATATGAAATGTATTTCGATCTGTTTAACACTTTGTTGGTTGCTACATGCTTCCATGTGTTATTTCACAGTTTTGATGTCTTCACTACTTGCACTCAGGCTGAATTAATTTCCCACTTGGAATAATTTAGATCATGTGTGATAATGGCGCTTTATTCTGGTCAATTTTGTCCAAGCTTCCAACAGCTCCTATCTAACCCAAATCTAAATGAGTTGGTCCACTTTCCAGCAGTCTCGCCAAGACAAGGCGAATGTTGTCTTTTAATATAAAAGACTCTTACTGCGAAACACAAGCCTAGAAGGAGGTCCTGTGAAAACACTGACCAGAGATAAGGAAGGAATTATTCTAGCTAATGAAATCTGGGATGTAGGGTCAAAGCAGTCAGTCTGTACAGTGAATGTCTATGTAATGAGCAGAAGGAGGGGGAAACAGGGACGTTCACACCAACGAGGGACGCTCACACCAACGAGGGACGTTCCCACCAACGAGGGACGTTCACACCAACGAGGGACGTTCACACCAACGAGGGACATTCACACATCTATATTCTCCCCAATCCCCGGAAATTATAATTGCATGGCATTATGCAATGATTTGGTTAAATATGAAATAAAGCTAATGAGAAAAAATGTTTTAGGTACTGTTTTTGCACTGCAGCGATGCGTAGTGCTATAAAAACTAAATGTAAATGCAGAAATAGTGTAGTGGATGGTCAAAAATGCAAGCACTCATATGTTAAGCAGGGAATTGTTGATTTGGCTAATAAACAATTTCCCAATCCTAGAGGGAATGACTCAGACAGTTTGTGCCGGAGAGGAATTTTCCTCAAAATAAACGTTCACGTGTTTTCCACTTTAAGCCTACAGCACACAGCTAGATGACGACAGAGAAATGTACCTTAAGTTAGTACCAGTTAGTCTGAAAGTTAGAAGTAATCAGACATCAGAATATTCAGTTCAAAACCACCAACTACCATGTAGGTGTTGAGTGATTAAATCATCCGAGCAGTAACCAAAGGTTGCTAGATCAAATCCCATAGAAGGCAAAGTAGAAAACCTTTTTTCTCCCCAGTCAATTCACCAGGAAAATAAGGCTTCGATTTATTTAACATGAAAGGTAGATGCATTGTTATGTTTTTTGATGTCCTGTATGAAGGCAAGGACCGACAGTTGAGATGATGAGAAGAGAAGATATTAGAGGGTTCAGCAACCACATCCTTTCAAAAGCCAAAGCAGGCTGATTAGCATGGAAGAACCGAGCAGTGTTACACTGAGCTTTGAGATCAACAACCTCCATGAGTCCTCACAAGTCCCCAGCAGCAATGAAGCAGTTTAGGCAATAAAACAAACAAAAACATTTGGATCTCTTCTTGCCAAGAGTTAAATAGCGGTGAGTGGGCAAAATTGATTATCTTCACCGTTTAGACTCAAGATACTGCAGTTGCTTTCACAACAACACTTGCATACTTTTGAGGACTATGGGCCGATCATGTGCGTGTCCGCGTGTCTAATGATGCACTGCAGTTTTTGCTATCGCAGTGCAGTTTTCCTTGACCTGAATCTATAGGCTTCTGAATGTGTAGCCTGCAGCACACACCATGACACCACATGGAGAGCTAAACTTGCAGTCTGAGCCTTTAGCGAATAACACAATTGTTTTAAATCGCTCATTTTTTACGCTGGATGGGTAATGTTATTTATGTGCTTAATCTTTAGATTGTATCACTTTCACTTAGTACACCATTTTCAGGGACTCATTTGCCTCGACAACTACATGTTGTTTTGTCCTAATTAAATATATACAACCATCACAATGTAGAAAGACCAATGAAATCACAATTAAAGTACCAAATTCTGCAGCTGGCGCACTGATCATGAAACATTTTTGAACATTTCTTTATTCAGAAAAAAAGTCAGTCAAAGACCACTCTCAAAAAGGAGAATATTTACTTTATAATGCCTCAGAAAACCTTGGTTCATTAGTAAGGACCCTGGCAACAGAATGATATACTGTGGTTTTAACAAATACAGCATAACTGCTACCAATTATTTTCATAATCCTGTATTAATAGCTACAGAAATAGGTTCTCCCAATTCAGCTCCACAAACAGCCAAGCTGACAGGTGATGAAAACAACATAGGTGTCCTTTCCTTCTCTCAAAGGGACCCTGGCCAAAATACATTCTGTTGCTAGCCATCTAAAAATAGCCTAAAGACAGCTAGCAGCCAAAAAAGCACAAGACGTCTAATCAGGTCCAGATCTAGCAGGGCTCCAGATTGAGTCCATTAATCTCATTTTGCTACCATTTTTTTTTAGCTTTTCTAGTTACATTTTTGATTGGTCGTATCAGCGCAACCTTTAAAAACTATTTTTAATTAAGTTTCATCATTTGGTCAAACGGTAATCTGATTCATCCTAGAGTCGGTTTCGCCAGTTGCTTGTAGAAGCCACTCTCTCGCTTTCACTCACTCACCCATTCTCCTGACAAGGGAGTAACTGTGACCACAGCCTCCTGTTGCCGCACGAAATAAGCATCTACTGCCCTAGTCAATGAACATGTTATAAATGACGCAGCAAAAGAAGTAGAACAATAGCGCAAACCTAGCTAGGATGTCAAGATCATGGCAAAATTCAACACACCTGAAATGTGCCATTTAAAGTGGAAATCGGAGGGTGTTCTACAAAATACGAGCGCCCTCACAATCCAACGCATGCTAAAGACAATGTACGCTCATTTTATTGGCATCATAATGGACAAAATAAAAAATATACAGAGGACAAATTTTCCCCCCCAACTACTGACATATTTCTCTGAACGGAAGTGAGACAGGCCGACCATAACGTAGGCGAAACCTCTCAGTGGCGTTATCAGTGATGTGCAGGTCGCAAACTATGATCATCGCCTCTATCTGCCGCAAGACATTGTTTAAAAATGTATTCAACTCTTTCTGTATGCCTAGCAGTTATAAATGTACCTAATTAGAAACCCCACATCTACACGTGTAAAACATGCCAGCAATAGCCTAATTCTGAACAAGAAGCTGGTATTGCGAATCATGACTTGCTCTTCCAAGGCAGTGGGTCTTGGGATACTCGACAGGGTGTTACTGACTCAAATGAAGGAAAGCATGTTCTTATAACTGAACAACTCAAATACCTAAGTTGGTAAGAAGTGTTGAACTTCCCATAACTAGTCCTCATAGGCCACACTGAGATGTGGAATGCCAAAGCACAATGCATTTACTAAAATGTATGATTATAATAGCTAAACACACCGAATAAAAGTCAGATGTTCTTTAAAATTGCTCTATTAGTTGTTGCTATGATTGCATTCTTAAACTGAGACATGCATCGCAATGCTAGTAGCCAAATTATAAATGTAAAGGACAACATTTTAAAATATAAAATATTCATTCAGTAATTTAATTACATGTATGTAGTCTGCTCAAAATCTGGTCAAAAATGGCTTTATTATACAAGATCATTTTGTGGGGGCACGACGAAATCACGTGCTGGTGACACCAACTTAACGATTTAGAGCCACCAGTGGAAAATGTTAGTCTAGAGCCCTGGTTGGGCCGATTTCCATTCCACACTCGACGCTGGGTGACGGTAAAGGGACTGACATGCCAAACCAACAGTCACTGACCTCTTCTTGTCAGTCACCGACAGTCTGTGCATTTCTGGATTAAGATCCGGTTCGCCAAAGAGGCCGGACAACGTACAGACGTGGGAGGGGAAACGGCAGCGCATTACGACAGCTCAAATACAGATCAGTGCAGCTCAGCTTGTAGGGCATGGCTCGGGCAACACCAGGTGGGTGGGTCGAACAGCGGTTCGGGTCGAACATGTATGCACTCCCTTTCGCAAGTCGCTCTGGATCAGAATGTCCGCTAACGTTCACTTAACTGTGAACATTTATAATGCAAGGAATGGCACTGAAACTGTTCAGTGCAGCTAGTGTGTGAGCACGAGGCTATATTGGTGTGTGTGTGGTAAAAGGGTGGCTTGAGTCAAGCCCATGAAGATGAGCTGAATTCAGGCCTAGAGGAGCCACATCAGTAAGACTGGCCATCTCAGCTTTGCAGAGAGGAAGCAGTCTGGGGTTAGATGGAGGACAAGTCTTAAAGCAGCGGCTGGGGTAGGCTGTCATAGTTTAGACGAGGGGGGGGCGAGGCTTCATGTAATATGACTGAGAACTGAGAACATTTTAGCAAGGATTTAGTCAACTTCATTGGCTGATACGTTGTGATTAATAACATTTACTACTTCAAAATGGACATTTGGTCAATGGAGCTTTCTCACAGTGCCATAATGGGAATTATATTGCAATGAATCCTTTATGTTGCTTCCATTCCAGATCAAACACTGTCAAATCACCTTTGCTGACAAATAATCCACAGCACAGAGCTAAAGTGCATATATTTGAGGGTGTGTGTCAACACGGGAGAGTACTGGGGACTCTTACGCAAACATTGAGATAACCCATTCACCAGAGCCTACACCACAGACAATCTCGGGCTAAATAACAACAAACTAATGAAGGCAGTGGATCTCGTCTAAACACAGATGCAATCAATTCCCTCGCAGCGACTCGTGTTTATGGAGAAAGGCTCAGGCTGGTATAGTAAAGTTTGATTGGCTGCCAGCATGGTTAAATATGACAGAGTTGGTTAATGTTAGCCTCGGAGGCAGTGAGGTAGTTAAACAAGACACACACAAGCAACGGACATGACACAAAAAACGTACAACAATCTGAGCAGCAGTTAAACTCCCTGATCTGAAGGCCTCTCGCACAGCATTTCCCTGACAAGTCCTGAGGACATCAATATCCTGCGGTAGCTTATGACAACAGCGTGGAGTTTCTTCTCTATGACGCTCACTGGAAAAACGCAGGGGCCAAGCCCCCAGTGATGCCGAGTATATCCTGTCTTTGTTACACGCCAAAAATGTTTTGATGGGGGTGGGTAAAAACACAAAAACAAATCAGGAAGAACATTTACAGACACAAGATGTGATAATTGGTGGTCAAATAAAAATTGAGACTAAGGCTGAGCCTATGTTCTCCATATATTTTAGGTTCAGCGAATCTATGTGTATATGAACATGTGTTTGTGTGATTTAGTTACAGTAACAAGGGACCATTACAAGAAAGAAACCAACAGGGTGCATGTTATGGACTTTTACAATGGACCATGTACTCTGGCCCCACCCAGAACTCTGATCCGGATACCGGCTCCTCTCTTTCGAGGGAGTTTTTCCTACCCACGGTGCATCTCTCGCATGCTTCAATGCTTCAGCGCTTGCTCTTCTGAATTTTATGGTGTATATCTGCATATAGAACCTTAACTGCTGAAGTAAAAAGAGCTTTATCAAAAGCTTTATCCCCCTGTATAATTCATTAGAGGTGGGAATTACCTTGCAATACAACATTCTGATACTTGGGTTACTATACGATAATATTGCGATTATATTGCAAAATATTCAGTGCTGCGATACAATTTAAAATATTGTGGCTCAGTTTCCAAACAAATCATGACAGAGTCAAAAATGGCACCAATGAGACTTTCCGCCGGCCCTGAAAGGAGGTTACCATGGTGACGGAGACAACAGCTTGCAGTAGGAGGTTTTCCCAGGTTATCTATGGGTTTTCCACTGCCGCTAGCTAGCTTCAATCTGACTACGGTAAGTAATTAGACATCTTCGCTAGCAGTTGCAGTTCAAACTGACATTGAAAACCTACAACGCATGTGAAGAAAACTCAGTAAATACCCCAGACAAAATGTATCTCGCACTGGGAATTAATCTTTCAAAGCTTCACTCCGGCAGGCTATAGTACAGTGTGCACATTGCCGATGCCATTGCCGCACACTGGTTGAAATAGTACAGCAATTATAAAAATGTCAGAAACACTTTAGAAACCTTGATTGTAAATTTTTCTTGTGCTATGAATCAGAACTTAAATTTACACACACTTGACAAGAGTATTTCTGTCACCCCCTGATACAATCAAGTGAAACGCTTGCATTGAACAGCCCGGTGTGACCACCCGCCAAACATTCTTCCGACAATGCCAAAATATACCTGAATTTGGCATTAATATAAAATAATAATAATTCTTGGTGTATGGATATTGACACAATGTTGTGGTGAGGAAAATTGCAATACCACACTGTATAATTTTTACCACCGCCCCGAATTAACAAATGATGATCCCAAGGCCGTTTGCAGAAGAATAGACTGACTGTTGGCTACACCATGTAATCCAGGGGCGTAGGCCAACTTGAAAGCCAGCTTTAACCATATACTATTCACGTGAACCTTTCCCAATCCTGAGTTTAAAAGAAAACGTTGATATTACATTAGCTACTGCGCCCAGTACTTTCCCTGGTGCTCATCAGTCTGGTTAATCAAGCACGTCCTGCCTGTTCATTGCTAATGTTAAAAAACACACGGGAATCATGGATTCGGCTGAGGCTATATCAGGCGTGCAAATGAGCTCACCTGACGGGAGCCAAAGACGTTCTCATTGATGACCACTAATGGACCTCTGTGAGAAAACGGACTGCAGAGCTAACTACAGTGAGCCCAGAGACTGGCCCATTATCAAAGATCTAGATGTAAGGTTAATGTAGTCAACACTGTCCTCTGCCTGACAGAGGCTAGTGATGAGGTGGCAGCTGTGCAGTTGTCAATGAGGCTATCGGGCAAACTGCTTACCAGCCTGAGGCTATCGGGCAAACGGCTTACCAGCCTGAGGCTATCGGGCAAACGGCTTACCAGCCTGAGGCTATCGGGCAAACGGCTTACCAGCCTGAGGCTATCGGGCAAACGGCTTACCAGCCTGAGGCTATCGGGCAAACGGCTTAACAGTCTGAGGCTATCGGGCAAACGGCTTAACAGTCTGAGGCTATCGGGCAAACGGCTTACCAGTCTGAGGCTATCGGGCAACCGGCTTACCAGTCTGAGGCTATCGGGCAAACGGCTTACCAGTCTGAGGCTATCGGGCAAACTGCTTACCAGTCTGAGGCTATCGGGCGGCCAATGACATTATGTAGATGCCATTCAGCCAGTTTCTGCATGACTCTCATGGAAGAACAGGGGGAGGATGAAAACGTTCCAATGAATTTCAGGAATTCCGAAAAGAAACGGAACACTTCCTTAATTGCTTGATATAGAGTGAAATTAATGTGTTGAACAACAGTGTGCCAAAGCAAATAGTTTTATTCATTTATTTAAGGTTTTTACTTCTGATTGTGTATACATGTAGCATGGTAAAGATCTTACAAATGGCCCCTTTAAAGTTTGTCACAACTGACATGCCTGGTCTAGACCTAGGGGTTATTGCCACTGACGGGATGAAGGAGAAAAGGGGGAAAATGCTAATAAGGACTATTCTCAGAAGGAAAATGTAGTTGTGTTTATCAGAACCTGAATAGGGGACAATAACAATCTCACAGTTCAGAAAATAAAATTAATGAAACTCCTCAGGGAATTTCTAACCAAATAATTGAGAGGCCTTTAAAACTGTACTGTATAGACTTCAGGTAGCTTTGCGCTGCCAGAATCTACTCAAGCAGTCACATAGAGAGATTGCAAATTAAGTCCACAAAATAGCAGCTCTCTCGCAGCACCCAAGTTCCAGTTATATTGCAACATGATGATGGTGGCCATATCTTTAAAATAAATGGGACATTTGAGAGAGAATGTGGGGTGTAGCCATCCCACTTAAAGGGAGGAAAAAATCCCACATTTGGCAAAGCTGAAAGACGCACACAAATGGAAACAGATGTCAAGAGAAGGCAGTTATTCCTTGCTGGTATGAATCCCTGTTTTCGACCATTGCCCTCCTGATCTTTCTCTCCACAGCCAAATTAAGCGTAGGGGAAAATGTGAGTGAAGCAAATGTGGTAACATGTTTAAAGAATTTCTGTTGTTCCAGGATCTTATGTAGCCAAAATCCTAAACCACAAACAGTAGTAGTCAGGTGACTGAAAACACACACACACGGCAAAAGACAGTTATCAGTATACCTTGAGTCACTGGACTGCACTGGGGGTCTGACTCCCAGCTGAACCAACTTCCTGACAGATAAGAGGGTTTACATCAACAACACAGCAATACATATGTATCAAGAATAGAATACAGGTAAACTAGTTGCTACGAAGGGGGAGAGAGTATCCCTGTAGGTACTCTTTGTGGGTCGGTGAGGGAGTGCAGGAATAATTCACGTGAATGACATCGGCCAGGGAAAACAAGGCTATGTGATATGATGTCTAAGAGTAGAAAAGGACAGGCATTTTAAATAAGTCTACTTTAGGTGCCATAGGACAGCACAGGTGTCAACAAGACTAGTGTTTATGCCCTTCATCCTTTCATAGCTGATTGGAAGGCTTGTGGAACTTCACCCCAAGCTGATCCTTCAGGAAATGCTCTAACAAAAAAAGACTCTTTCCACACTTCCTGAAAACAACTTTCTAACATCTGCTCCTCGTTTTGTAAAAGCAGGATGTTGTTCAGTGTAGAGGGAGAGGGGTGGTTCTTAAAGTATAGAAGGCCAAACCTTTACTGAATAATAAGACAATGACGTTTGCCGTTGCAATTAATATAGTTTGCCGTATAGACAAATATTTTTGAAATCCTATAACTGAACTTTGTTAGCTACGTGCTGCTGCATTATAAGCAGTAATAAACATGTACGTCTCCAGATTAATGTTGATTTTCTTTGTTGGAACTTGGCTTGAATGACATACCAGCCCAGATACAGGTATGGATAAGGTATTGAGGTGGAACTGCGGGTGCAAGTGCGTGTTGACCCAGGTACCGAAAATGAAACGAAAGTACAATCAACCGTTAAACTTAAGTAGTATACTGACCTAACACTTTTTGCTTTAGAATTAAACGAAAATAATTAACTACTGTAGTCGTTGAAATTAAATAAACGCCAGTTAGCTTGTTATTCTATGTCACATATAACGGGTTAGGTATCTTAGAAACATATTTGATGAACTAGTATTACATTACTGTACAGCACCTCGCTAAATAAATTTACCTACTTGTTGGCTAACTCGTGCAAGAACAAAGCCGAGAGAACACTTGTCCTACCTGAATCTTGGAGAGTCTTTGAGACATTCCTCGAATTCCACAGTTATCTTCATCTTCTTCAGCAAGTAAAAACAGGGATTAAAAGACTAACAAGGATTAACAGGAGCTCCCCCTTGCCACGGACTCGGCTGTCCACTAGCAATTACACTTAGCTACCGTAGCAGGGATATCAATCCACAAGACCTCGATAAGCTAGCCAGCTAGCCTGTGTGGCTGGCTAGCTAATAATAGTAGTCTTGCGAAAATGCAACCATAAACATTTACATGCAAACAAAAAATGCTTAAATGAACACCAAAAATCAAAAAAAAAAAACAGTCCAATTAAATTTGATAAAAACCCTTTCACTCGCTAGGTCATAGCAGCCAGTTGGAAAAGAGGCTTGTCTTGCACGCACCCACTAACGTTAGCTATCCAGATACCCAACAAGCTGAGTCGACGAATAACCATGGGTCAAGAGCTTCCTGATCCATGAAAAACGCACGTGAGTGATACTTGGAAAAACCAATGAGAATGCGCTCTTCGCTGCTAGAGGCTGGACTGGTCTTTTGCCAAGTAGCCTACTCCTGTGGAAATGTTAACAGTGATGAGTCAGGTGGGAAGTCATATTAGATAGTTGTGCATATTTCGCTTTCAGTCACGCTAAGGAAACGTGTTAACATACTCTGCCGGCCAATTTACCACTTCTATCACAAACTGAGGCTACCGAGTTTAAAGCCATGAACTAGAGCAATTAGACGCGGCTTCTCTTAATTAGTCAACATGAATATCTGGGATTTATTGTAGACGGTTGACATCTAGTGGCCACAGTGGAGTACTGAGTTAATGAGCGGCGTTGTAGCTATTCCTCCAAAGTTTGCAAAGGGTTTGGTGAATGGGTTGTTGGAAAAATTAATCCACACCACTACCCGTTTGGCAAAACGTTTTGCAACTAAAATGTTTGGCAACATCAGTACACTCCGAAGTACCAACAGAAAAACAACTGAGTTAACAGTGATCATGGACTGAGATTACTTTCACATTAAAAACATCAAAATGCAAAACGGTCTAAGATTTTTTACAAATTTTTATTATCATATTATAGGAGACAAAAATACACACATCCTTATGATTAAGAACATGCAAATGTATGATACAAAAAACAAGATCAAAGGTCCCCATTATTTGGGGACAGACAAATGATTGTGTGAGACAGATTTAGATGGACTCTGGTAAACACAAAGTAAGCGTAACAACAAATAGGCAATCAAGTCCAAACTGCTGAAGTGCACAGGCAAGGATATAAGCCTAGCATATTAATATACAATACACACACATGTACAAACATTCCTCAGATAGGCACATTTGCCTTGCAATAACCACTCTGGGTTAACATCATACAAGTTGGATCACAAACCTAACCTTGTTTTAACAGATCTATTCATTAAGAAAATTACTATTTACGTGTTCATTAAATCGTTCTGTTTTTGTCATCAGAGAGCTTTGCCTGATCATTCACAATTTGATTTTTATCAAAAATAAAGAGCAAGATACAAATAGTGTATCCGTCTGTTATTTCCTCTAGGTGCTGTATATTCAAAAGGGATTTAGCAATGAGCCTTTGAGATTGTGAGGACAAAATCCAAGGGACAGACACCTAGCCTAAATGGCCATTCAGACAAAGAAATTGTTATTCAAGTTCTGAGAATGGGGGAAAAAAAACACCTCCACAGGTCCTGATTAAAACAAAACATATTCAATGAAGTACTTCAGAAAGAGGAGGACCTCTAAATTCAATGGTTAAGACTTCCTTTATCATGGGCGAACCACAGTTCTCCTAGGTTCAGATGTAGCTCATGGTGCCATGATTCATACAACATGAAATTAATAAATAACACAGCGTCCAACGGTCTAGGTCTCCCTCCTGTTGTCAGCCCGGTGGCTGACATTACCAAGGCAGCAAAGAAACAAAATCATGGACATGCTGCAAAACCACACACGTCATACAGAATGTAAGAGTGACCATGATATCAACTACATATCCCAGGGATCTTTCTGGTCATGCTTCAACCCATTACGCCGCCACAATCCTAGTGCAGTATAGGAGTCGGTCAGTAGCCTTTTTGACATTGTATAGGACACTGTCCCGAGGTGTATTCATTAGTTGCCATCATAGCAAACCTCTTTTTTTTCTTTAACAAAAACAAGAGTTTCTTATTTAACATCACCTCACCATTTTAGTCGGTTTGCTCCATTTGGGTTTGTAGTGAATACAGCCCCACATTTCAGTAGTACAAGCCTTCTCTGGGGTTTTTCCAACTGCCCTTATCCTTAACTAGGGGAGCAGGCATGGCATTAGTATAGCCACATAGCGGTGTTATCTGTGGGTAGTAAAGTTAGGTTCCATAGGGTCTCATGGCAAGCCAGGTTATCTGCACATCAATTTCAATATGCAGAATTCCCGCAAGTAACGTTAAGCTACTGAATGGTTAAGTATTACAATGCAATCTATAGTAAAACACATTTCATTAATACATGTGGTTGTGCTGTCCGATTCAGCCCTATTAAGGCAATGGACCTTGCTGGGGGAAAAAAACAAATCAGTACCAAATCCTATAGTGGCTGTGTAAATATTATGTAGGATTAAAATGCGGGTCACCTCGAACACTGAGGTGCCCTGTGAGTTGCAGGAAAACTTTGGCTGTTCCTGTGTTCATAACAGAAACCCACATTGATCAGGGGAACCAAGGACTGAAACAAAACAGCATCTAGCTCATTAAGGTTTCCAATTTCAGTTTTGGTGTTAGTCTTTGTTTGAATTTTTTTTTTAAACAGTATGGAATCAGAAGGAACAAAACAAAAGAGAAATCCTTCTGCACATACACTTCCATCATAATTATACAATACTTTCACCCAGTGAGGAAGTGTTAATGGGGTGTGTTGTCTTTCTTGAAGAACTGGAGTTTCCGACAAGCTTTCCCAGGGGCTCAGGAGGAGCTGGGAAAGACGGACAGACAGACAGACAGACAGTAAGCAAGCGGGCTGGTGCGTGAGTGAGCGTGGCAGGAGTCCTGGTAAATAATAACAGCCTGTTTCAACAATCCTTAAGTCCTGGTTTTTACTACACAAGTCTTCCTTACAGGTGACGAGTTTTTGAGATACTCTTGGCAATGAGAAGCAACCAGCAGGGTCGATATGCTTTGCATTGCAGTGTTTCCGGGAAATACAATGACACGCGCGCGAACACGGGGTTGTATGAAGGGAGGCAATGAAGCTGTTACTCTCTGCTCGATGGCCCGGCCATGTAAAACTAGTGTCTCTCAAATGTTTCCAGAGCCAAGATGAACAGGCTGGGAACAGGACCAGTGGCGCATCACCATCCTCTTCCCCCTCCTCTTCTTCCTCCTCTAGGAATCCAGAGCTGCAACCCAAAGAGAGGACATATGAGAGCACCATACATTAAATAGCAACACAAATAATAAATGGCACAGTAGTACATTTACATTTCCATGGTGTTAGTGCATTCAGGATGTGTCTGAGTAGCACTGCTGAACAAGTATCAGTGTCTCCTGTTAAAATTAGGGATGCAATCAATTTAAATTTGATCGATTACTTCCAGACCGATTGTACATTTGTCTGAATAGGTGTCCAATATGCTCCAGTAAGATATTTAATAATTCATATTTTGCTCATGTGCATCGCTAGTTAAAATATTAATGAATAAAAGAGGAACCTGAACCTGCACTTTGCATCTGATATATCCAAGGTTTGGGTTTTCATTCAGCCAATCATGTGGCAGAACGTTTCAACGGGGATGGATTTGCCTAAAACTGTCCAATCGAAATGTTTGGCAGCAGAATTCAGTATTAAGACGGTCAACCTTTGCCCAACAGCACAATACCGGCCCCTTCCTGAGGAGTGCTTGAGGTCAGGCATTTAGAGGGCCCACGAAATTATAAGTCCGATAACCTCCTGTGCGGAGCTTATCGAACCCTCTCAGAATCCACCTTTCTTCACGTTTGCCACGCATTTCCGCTACGAAACACGTCCATTGCCTCCAGGTGAGTGTGGGTAGTGTCCTTTCAGATTACCAGCTCCACAGTACCACAGTACACCCATTCACTCACTTCTGCATTAATGACATTCAGGTGCTCCACTGAGGGACACTGAATCCCAACAACTTTTTCGTACACGGTGACATTCACAGAAATTGAAAAGCAAGAGCACACAGGTCTATACAACCAACGAATTGAGGCACGTAAGAGGACAACCAACGAATTGAGCGCGAACAGGGAAAAGCTAAACATGATTTTATAACTTTTCAAATTTATTTAGGTGAACCACCTTGGATTTGTGACCCATGTGGAAAGCAGCTGAATGAGGAGAATATTACGTTTCGTGGAAGACAAACCTCCCGCTCTGCCACTCTATATCTCGCTAACTGACTTTATTCCTTTCAGGTTTGTGACTTTGCCCTGACGCCGTATTTCTCTTACCATCCTGCGGGGGGTCTACACTGATGTCCTCCGTTTCAGTGTCGTCCCTCATCTCCTCGTCCTCATCCTCTTCTTCCGCCAGCTCATTGGCTATGAGTTGCCGCGCCATCCTGATGTTGAGGCCTTCGTTGTAATGCATTTTCCTCATCATTTGGAACTGCTTCTTTTTCGCTGAGAGGGGAAGAGATCAACAGAGAGTGAAATAGTACAATAGAGACAGACAGACAAAGAGTGAAAGACAGAGAGAGAAGGGGAGAGATTAAAAGACAGAGACAACTGTCCCAATTAAAACATTAAAACAAAATTGGAAAGAATCAACCAAAAACAAAGTAAATTGTAATGCTAACTTGCCCAAAACAGACAACACAGGTGCAGAATACCTGACCACCATAACAGACTCAAAATTAGGAAAAACCTTGACTATGTAGATTCTATATCAAGGCTATGTTCAGAGTCTACTACAGGCAGACCTGGCTGGGAGAGGCAGATTATGTGCACACAGCCCACAAAATGAAGTGGAAACTGAGCTGCACTTCCCAACCTCCTGCTAAATGTATGACCACATTATAGACCTGCATTTCCCTCAAATCAAACAATGAGAAATGCACATATCTAAAAATATTGGATTGTGCAATCACAGTAGGACGATTGGTGACCCGTTACCATTCTCACTACGCCACTGCACATGGGCTACAATACAATGATCAAAACACCTTGATCCTTCCAAACCCTGTGTGTAATGTCCACTTAAAACGGTAGACATGTCAACGTGTGGTTTACATGGTCTCGGTGGAGGAGATAAAATGACAACTGAAACACGTAGTATTGATAAGCAAAATGGAGGTTTCAGTTAGCAGGGACGGAAAAGTCACCACATGGGGGTTTAAGGACGATTACATCAGTCTTCATGGAGATCATACTTAAACTGTTCAAAATAGTCGACTATCAAAAATACAATTAAAAGAAAAAAGGTTGAGAAAAATTAAACCTGCTTTCACTTCCAGGGCTTATAAAAGACCACCATTCTGATAGAAAAGTTGAAACTGCAGCTTCACAAAGGGCTGTGAGAGGCGAGAGGCTTATTTTTAGTCAACAATAACTTTAGACTGGAGCTAGAACCTTGAGGGACATTGTTAGATTTAAATGAGGTGGAAGAGAGGATATGACAGATTTGAAAGCACATGTCTTGAGGCGTAGTGACATGGGACTGCACCACTGTGAGGACAGGAGAAAGCCAGCTTACTGTGCTGGGGATGAGTAGCTCAGTTGGTAAATCAAGACCCATACAACTCCAGAGTCGTAGGTTTAATTCCCAAAGGCTCCCAGGATGAAAAGGTGTGCACTTACCATTATATGCGACTCTGGATAGGAGCATCGCCTAAGTGACTGTAAAATTACAGCTGACTACTACTTAGATATCTACGGTTGACTGGAAACATACATTTTATCAAACTAATTTTAAAATTGAATAAAAAATTTAGGCCAGTACTAGTGCAACCCGATTTAGGATTGGACTATTATTCTTAATATTAATAAGAATAATAGTATATTATTATTACAATCAACAAAATAGGACAAAATGCATATTTAGAGAGTTGTCAGCTGGAAAAAGGATTGGATTACAGTGTTTATCCTGCGGGTTAGTCTAGACAGGCAGTTAGGGACCAGAATTCTGGGTCACATTAGAGGGAATAAACACTTCAAATCCAATTCACTCATACTTGGAAAATCAAAGATTATCTAAGATTAGATGTTATTCAGTTGATGTCTCAAACTGATGAATAGTATGGATGAAATGATTTTAACCAGGTCTCCTAGATTTTTTTTTTTGAAATGGGTAAAATTCCAACTGGTTTGCCTATCTGTCCTCTCATTGGCTAGAATAGTCCCGCCTTACCTTGCTTCCTCCCATCTGCCTTCTATCATTGAGGACATCTATTTTGATTGTTACAGCGACAACTTGAATATCTTGTTAATAACACAATCTCACAACCAAAATATATGAATGACTGACAAACTGAAAGGTGACTGAGCTTCACAATTCTAGATACTTTAAATATTTTTTAAATTTTAGTTCCAGGACATGGGTGGGATTTCTGCCAAACATTTGCGCTTGGAAGCCTCCCAGGAAAACAAAACCAAAACACGGATGGCTGTCCAGCCTTTCTTACAGGGGCCGGAAAGCCAGTATTTATTTAGTAATTAAGGTGAACTTCCCCTTTAACAGGGTACCTGAGGGTTGACATGACAACACAGGAAGACAAAGCCTGACAATCAGTAGAATAAGAGACAAGACAAGGGGGGGGACGCTGGGCCCACCTTGATCCTCTGGGGTTAGTTCCTCTTCTTCCTCACTACTCTCCTCCTCCTCCTCCTCACGCATGAAACGTGGTTCCGTTCCCTCAGCAGCCGCCAATCTGGGGCCAGAGAGTGAGAGAGAGAGAGAATGTGAGGGACGACCTATGTGGTGGAATAGAGGCTGGAAGCAGCAACATGGACATTTAAACCGCTCGGGTGGAGGAGATCTTGTCAACAGGTGCGCTATATTCTCGAGGCTCAGATGGATACATCGTCCTACGGATGGGAGATTTAAGCTGTAAGGGACGGAAGAGCTCACCGAACAGTGAGACAGTTCTGCTGTGACGCGGAGCTTGGGAGCCAACAGTAGCCCCACCCGGCACGTGAGTAACGGCCAATCAAATACGGCCCTTGGCACCTGTGAGGGAAACGATCTCTTTCTGTCCCCTATGAATCAGGTACTGGCTAAACACTAAGAAGTTTGGGAATGAGACAACCCCGCCCGACCTCCATGTGGGAAGGGCCTGCCCAGGTCTGGAGTTTGCAGAGGAGAGGGAGAGCGGCCCCAGCTGGGCAGTATCAAAGAAGCCATAGTGTGGTAACTTGGTTGTATTCATTTTTTTTTTTTTTTATATAAACAGGAAGGAAACACTAGAGACTCAGCCGTTCTGTTTTCTCGTTTATTTTTCACCTGTCCCGCCTCATCATTTTGTACGGTCTGGAAAATTCCAACCTCCCCCAATTGTGCAACCCTCTACTCCTTCCAAGGTTAACATTCGACCTTTCAGTGTTTTTCCAGTCAGGGACATAATCCGACGTTGTCCGTAACATTGTGAAGGGCGGAGAGCTTCAGTAACAGACATTTATAGCGGGCCTATGTCCTTTATACCTCTGGTCAGGAGGGGAAGGTGAGGTAGGACGTCGCCCTGACAACCTTTCCAGGTCCACATTCACTTACTGAAATGGCCGCCAAAGGGCAAGAGGAGAAAATACAATACGCCCTGGAGAAAAGACTGCTCTCATGAGCAAACAGATACCCTAAGGCAGGAACAGAGTGAGACCAACAGAATGAGAGGGGGAAAGAGAGGGATGTTGGGAGGGGGAGGGAATGAGCAAAGGCAAGAGGAGGGAGACGGGACAAGAGTGGAAAGCCGAGAGAGAGAGCCATGAAACGCAAAAGAGAGGAGGGCTGGAGACCTGGGAGTAGCCATTTTAAGATCTGAGGCAGGAATGGGATGAGGGCGGAACAATTGAGGCCAACTCTGCCTGCGAGGAAACAATGGAAGTAGATGGAGTATTGGGCCCAGAGCACAGCAATCCTACTCACTCCACTCACTGACACCCACCCACACAACACTAGGCTTCGGACGTGAGAGGGACCAGAGAAACACAGACACAGGCCCAGAGCATAAACATCTCTTTCAAGCCGCGACCAGACGTAAAAGTGACTAAGCGATAGCCAAGCGACGGCCACTCATGTCACAATTAAAAACAGCTACATTTTCACCTGGGAGGCTTTCGGAGTGCTTTATTTCATTGTACAGTAGCTGTGATTTCCTGTGCCTCGTTCCAATGACTTTGATAGAGGTCCGATGGCCACGGGTGGGATTGGAGATTTGGACTATTAGTGGAACGTGAACAGTATTAAGGCATATTGGTAATGAAGAAGCTGAGGAACAGTTCATTTTGCAGAACACTGCCCTAATGTTGATTAGAGAACTGTCAAGTGTTTTATCCCAGTCCAGACCGGCCACTGAGACAGTCATTAATCCTAACCTAGAGATAAATGTCTATGCAGAATTAAGCACAAATCAAGGCTGCACGTACGTTTTGCAGATAATTATTTGTTTCAATTTAAAGCTTAAACCACCCCGGCTGTCAGGTTCAGTCTGCGCTGTGGATCTACTTCAGAAGGCCAAGTTATCCAAGCCCGTAATCACCTCCCATTACGCGGCCCTCATTTCCCCAGGTTAAGGGTCGATGCGATGAATCCGAGTGCCATTTATCGATCGGAGACGTTTTCGCCAGGCATAAATTACTGGCCGCACGGCCATCAAAGCACCATTACGTGATGCTTAGCCAATACGCTTCATCGCACTCTGTGGACAGATTTGGACCAGAGGTAGGTTCAGTGATGTTACTGTTGGGGGGGGGGGCGGTTGTAGTTAACACTGGGATGAAAATCCTGAGCGGGCGAAAAGGCTGTGGCATGAGCACACCAAATCTGATCTGGACTTTAAACCCGTTAACATCAGCTCTGAAAAAGACCTGATAGGAAGGAAGGATGCGCGCACGCACGCACGCACGCACGCAGGCACCACAGATGAATGCCCCTCTCTGATTTGGAACAGACATGACACCGCCAGGCACACAGAGCTTACAACGGCAGAACCACGGCTTCCAATACCCACCGGGACACCAACATCAAAACAGTTCATACACAAGCTTGTAACCCACATTGAACAGCCCCCCGGCCAGGTCAGTTGATAATACTGACGTACCTGGAAGCCAGGTCGTCCACAGTGGGAGCGTTGACATCAGAGTCGCTCAGCGCCCCTTCGTCCTCCTCATCCCCTACCATCCTGAGGAGGGAAGACATGGAGAACAGTGTTGGGGGGGGGGGGGGGGGGTTATGCAGAAGGGCAGATTAGGTTGCATGCCTGCTAAGGTGCCCATCCACATGGTGGGGGCAAGGACCCATCCATATCCGCCCACACAACCCATCTGAACCCGCCCACACAACTGCCATGTGAGGTGTCAGAAACACAAGGCCCATAATTCCCCAACAGTAGAAAACACTGAATACTTGACATTGTCTGGAAAACAACACATCCGTTACCCATTCGCTAACCGAATTGCATGTGTAGACTGCACACGCGTGAAGGGACACCTCACCTATTGTAGGGTGTGCTGGGCTCGTCGATCTTCATCAAGCCGTAGTCCTTGTCTGCCGGGTGGTACGTGGCCAGGATGTTCATCTCGTCCCACTTCTGTGACTTCTTCCTGAAAGAGAATTGGATCACTGGAGAGCTCATCTTCGTATTCCACCAGCCCACTTACCCTAGAGAGACGTTTAAATCTAGGACTTCGCTGTGCCCCAGTTTATTGTATTTTGGGAACACAATCAACAATATGGTGCAATTAAAAGGTGTGTTACTGTCTCTGCGAGTCAGTGATTCATTATTTGGACAAAGACAGTGGCCCCAGACAGAGGTCGGTCACTTCACTTTCAGCACAATGCTAACAGAGAGAGTCGGAGGCGCCCATCATGTGGATCTGCCCATTGTTGTTTTTCTTAATGTCACAACTAGTGTTTGGTTGTATCCAAACTGTCATCATGTCACCCCATCTCAGAATATATGGTGCCTTCAGACACATTCACTTTTTCATCTTAAAATTGATTGGAAAAATAAATTAAACAATGTTGCCGTCAATCTACAGACCATGCTGACAGAGCAAACACTTTCAAAAATGAAAAACAGAAATATTCATTGGACTTGACTGTAGTCAATTTGTAGGCAAATAGAATTGATTGGCCTTGAGTTACAAAGGTAGACATCTGTAAGGCCCCACACGTCACACAGGACCTCAGCTTGGGATGATGATTCATCTTAAAATTAGGTATTTCAGTCATTCCCTTTCCCATAAATTGGCACAAATGTCAAAAAATATTGTTTCACTTTGTCATAGGGTATTGTGTGTAGACTGACAGCAAAAATAATGCAATCAATTATACATTTATACCACCAGTAGACTATTCACACGGAGGGCACGAGAGTAACGTCTGGGGGGGGGGGTACAAGAACAGTCAGAGACTCACAGCACCAACCGGCTGTTGATCTGACTAGGCCGGTAAGTTATCTGTGTGTCCCTTAGCCCAGTGATATCCAAGTCTCTTTCTGAAAATACAGGCATAACCGCCCACAGCGTTTCACACAGTCCGTCTATGGAATGCAACTTTCCAGGTACAAATTGAACTGCGGGCTGTCTGGGTAGAGATGGCCTCCATGTCATTCCAGTCTGGCCTTTGAGACGGAGCCAAACACTGCCATTAAACTGTCTCCTCACACCCAGTGTCATAAAGCAGCCCATCCTCCGGACATGTTTATGGAGGGAGAAGCTGTCATGGATGAGAGAGGCAGATGGGGAGAGGCCGATAAATCCACTCACTGCTGCTGTAATCCTGCAGAGCTTCCCAAACAGCTAACACCCCCCCCCCCGCACAACCACACAGCCAGCAAGTCAGGCACACAGCCAGCAAATCGACAGAGCCGATGGCACCGGGCTAAATCAATGGGAACGGTAGCCTGTCCCGCGGTGCCTGACATCATTACGGCACATATCCACAACCTGCTCAGTCACACTCGCTGTGGTAGCCCAACGCTGAGGAACCGTCTCATAACGTACGTATCGGGCCAGAAATCCATGCGAACTGGTTAAGAAAACCCCCAAAAACTCAATTCTGTTAAAGCGACAGCGCGACGGACTGTCGGGCGCATCAGGTCCGGCTGGAGGGCGGCTGGTTACTCATGTGGCCAACGCCACTTTTGTGCGACTTTGTTGACCCTACCTAGATGCCCGACTTGGACCTTGTTTCATCAGACTCCAGGGACTGCCTATTGGCCGTGACCAACAGAGTCGTGCCAGCCTGTGGATGTTAGGAGCGCTGACAAGCCGGCGGTAATGTCTCGCCGATCTGTCTGTCGGCCCGTCCTTCTGGGTATTTTGGTGGCGGTCTGTGTGCACGATGGGAGCACGGTTACACAACACAGCCCTGAGCGCTGACAGCAAGCCTGGCTCGATTTACAGTACGAAACCGCCACGGCAAATCCACTCAAGACCTGACGCAGCCAGTCAGAACAAAATATTTCAGAAAAGGCATAATGGACTGATGACATAACATGCTCTTTCCTGTTAAAAGAAATATTTTTAAAAATACATGCAGAGAAAAGACCCCCAGGCAGCCGCAGGTCAGGCTATCCGTTTCATTTAATGTGTGTGTAGTGATGTATGGATTATGCATCTTTTGGGGAGGCCAAAAGATAGAGAAGATCACACTTAAAACCTGGTTAAAAAGTATGTAAGCGAAAGGGCCAATATTCTAAATCTCTGCTGCACATGCTGGCATTTAAACACACTGAAGGTGTACGGTGGTCACAAGAGCATCTCCCTGAAATCTCACTCCAGCTGAAAAGTCACACCTCGGAAAGACATTTTTGGTTTAAAAGACAAAATAAAATCCCCTGAGCCGATTCTAAGCAATTAAAACAGAGCAGTGAATACCCCTTCCTAAAATAATCTGCTGCACACCGGAAACTCCTTTCTGGGATTGGTGATGAAAGGTCAGTGATCAGGCGAGTTCACATTAAAACAAGGCGAGATCCTTTTTTTTTTTTAAACAATGATTTTGGAGGAGCTTGGCAATTTCAATGGGGTGGTCACGTGACCGGATTGCTCCTTTAAGAACAATCACATACAGTTTTATTTTCTGCATGCCTACGGTCCACTGTCACAAAACAGCACAGTGTGTTGGCTACAGGACCGTACAACTCACTCTCACCCACTCAACGTAAAGTAATAAGGCAAAGCATGTCACTCAGTCCAAATGCCAAAAAAAGCCGGATGGGGCATCCAAGACCGCATGGAGAGATCGGGTTCCATGACACCATGCCAGCGCCCTCAGTTAAAGATAATTGACCTCAATGAATAAAGAATGACGGAAATTGGGGCCTGCCCCCCCACCCCGGGCATCCTAACTAATCCCCGAGTGCGACAGGGCGACATGACAACCTGCCAATAATGTTTCAGATCACTCACGGCCCAGAGGAAACGGCCCAGACAGGGGAAAACGTTTGACTGTATTGGTAACGGGGAAGAAAAGACTGGTGATCAATGTCACAGGATCATTTCTATGGCTCGAAGTTGTGATTGTTTGGACTCTGGACAGGCGCTTTGTGCCAGCTATACAGATACTTGCATAGCTAGCTCAAGATATCCCCAAGGAGCTGTAAAATAAATAGAAAGCTCTAGCTCTGTTTGTCCCATTTGGGAACACACGCCTTGGCAACAGTCACTGATAGGAAAACATGTATATTGGAATGTCTTCCAAGAACAACGCAAGAACTGTATCCACAAACAATTGATTACATTACCTAACAATAAACTACATTACCTAAAGAATGAGAACTAAAAATGAATGAGAAAATGTAACAGCGGTGGTCTCCACGACAACAGACTGAATTCTGATGTCTATTTTATATACTTTTCCCTCTGCACAATAAACCAAATAACATAGGCAATGTAGAGATGGGAATAGCCCAATGTTTGTTTGGATAAGTAAATGGTAAAAGCAGAAAGAGAGTGATTTTGTGACTATTCCCTCCAGAAACATAACATGCAGCATTACAATGTTACTGACATGCCTTCTGTTAATAAGTCTCATTCATATTGTCTGCTAGGCCTGGGTTATATATAGTTCAGTTATGGCCTCAACTCTTAAATGGCACCATGAAAAAAAAAAAACTAAAGATAGCTGCAAGAACATGATGCTGGGCTCCATGATTGAATATCCTAACAAGCATGATATTTTGTCATCCTGGTTTTGCCCATGCCTGACGTTCTACGTTGACCTGATAGAGAAAAAGCATTTGCATCTCGTGTTACAGATATTACAACTCAATTGACTTTCTCACAAAGTGAGTTTTATTGCGTATATGCATCAAAAATCCCTTTTCTGCTCATCCATCCAAAAGAACTAAATCAGTCTAAGAAAGTAATGCAGCTGGGTTTTTTTTTAGCTCAATATCATACCATTTCTGAGTAACACTTAGAGACCGTGCTTTGATTGTTTATGTCAATAGGAAACAAATAGCTTTCGCAAGTAAAGACACTTAAGCAAAAACCTGGAAGGGGAAAACATAACTAGCTGTTATTGGCCAAAGGATTTGGCATTGACCTCTTAGCCCATTAACCAACTTACCGTCTGGTGATGCCGCCATGCAGGCAAACCATTCCACCACGCCTGACAAGCGGAAACGTCAGCCCTGCTCTAGCGGTCAGTGAGTACTATGTGGAGTAAGCACATGATCCACTCAATCACATTTGAGAGAAGTACTTCACCTAATAAAAATCCAAGTATAGAAACATTTTATTTTTGGTATTGAAAAAGCACTCGGGTTACAGTATGCCATGCAACACCATCCCATAGCGCAGAAATATGATCAGGAAATAGGGAAATAACATTTCACTGCGCTGGACCTTTAAGTTCAAATTTGCGAAAACCCCAGAGTCACAACCCAAAATATACCCAGAAATCTGCATGCAAGCTTATCACAATTACATTTTGGTCATTTAGCAGATGCTCTTGAACAGGATCTCGTGTCGACTTGAGACAGATTTTTCACCTAGTTGGCTCTGGGATTTGAACCAGTAACCAACAGTCTAACCACTGACCTACCTGCCTCCTGTTGACTGTAGACATGACCTGCACTGAAAGAGCAGGCTGGGACACGGGATGCATTGGCCGTCTCATCTCATTAGATGCGGCGCCAGACAATACGGAGAAACCTTCTGGAATTCACTTTACCCTATTTCTTACTGTGAGACTATTTTGGTATCAACACAGAGCTGGCTTGACTGGGAATGGGACTCTGTTTCCATCCTTGTATGGCCTACATACAAATGAGTGGGGAACTATACATCTTACGTCAGGTTGTACTAATGGACAATAGCGGAAAAGACACGCAGGAATTACTGTGACTCAAACCACCTCTGTCCACAGCCACTGACTATTGTCTCATAACCACCAGCTTTCTACTTGCATTCCACTTTATGTGCCAGTGGTACCCTCTGTGGCAAAGGGACTAAACAAGGTGTTTGCGACTCTTCAGCCGATACGTCACCCATTTAGCACGGGACGGACGGAGGAAGAGCGGGAGAGACAGCACTCTGGAACTGGAGTGCAGTAACTCTGCAGGGGCTTCTTCTTAAGTCATCCCATCCTACCACTACGGTGAAAGTGCCAAAGTGGAAGAGATCAATGCATCAGAGGCGCCTGCCTTCAGGCGGAAACTCACCCTCTCGCCACAGTTCTGACAACTCCAAGGCTGTTGTGTGAATTGAACGTGACAGCTCAGGGTCGGGGAAGTCAGTGCATTGACAGTACTGGGGAATATAACTCTTCCTCTCTTATGACACTCAGCGCTTAGGGAGTCATTTCAGCTACCATCCTGCCTCCACGTTTATCTTAGAAACTACATTTTTGCGAGTCAGAGCAGAGATTATGCTGGCAACTTCCCAGACATTGGACATTTTACCAAACAAACATCTCTGTATTTGACCATATAAGTGGAGAAGACAGTTTCAACTTTATTGTTTCGCCTGATTAAAATGGCTGCGCCAAATGACGGTCCAGACTTTACATCATTTTGTCCACAGCTGCCCAACAACCCCAGTCACCAACCTTTAACAGAGACAATGTCAGTGAACTGACTGACAGCACATTTTCGCGTGTTTAGCAACTGAACCTGACATGAACCTCTGCTAGTAAAGGTTGTGTAAGGTTGTGTAGCTTCTATTACGCTCGATAGGTAAACGAGTGTGATGCCGATCCTGTTATTATATATGGTTACAGTACCTTATACTCAACTTCTCGTACCTCTGCTGGCAAACTAGTAACATTAGATTGCCAACATTAAAATGGCAAACTAACTATGTCTAATAATAGCATACTGACCAATGCAAAAGTCATCGCAAAGATGAAGTTATTAGAAAAGCGTAAACTGACTTGCCACAGTGTAAGCTTATTAGTTAGCGTTATGTACTACCTGTGCATTGCTGAGTGACGACGTTAGCAGTCCATAAAGTTGGTTTGCCATAGCAGCATTCAACGCTTAACCATAGATAGAACGTTAGCCAACTAAGCTAGGTAACAGTTAGCAAGCTAGCCTGACTGTCAACAAGCAAGTAAGCTAACAAGCTGGCTATCTTTCTACTCACTGCTGGTCATCTTCCAGAAGTCCTGGTTCCACTTGTTCTGGAGTCTCTATTGGCACTTCTTCGGCCGGGCCCACTTTGATGCCCGTGCCGCTGTTCTTGTTCTTCAGAATACCTTTAATCGGTCGAGGAGCTGCCATGCCACACCGCTAGGTCACCCACTAGAGTGGTTTTCAATTTTCACAACTAGCAGGCACGCGCTGCACCTGTATTTGGTGCCCTTTCCTTTTATGCTTTTCAAACGAAAGCCCGACAAACGCGAAACAAGTCCAACACTCCGAACTCGTGTTGTGTCATACACAAGCGCTCGACTTCCCAACTGAAATGGCACGTACCAATTCTTCACTCCGCACGCTATTTTGTAGCTGACACTCCTTGTTTTTTTTTAATCATCGCGAGAACATTGAGTTGCCATAACAACACGCTTCAAGCGGTGACATTTTAAGGTAGCCATACTTATTGTGGCATTAGATATAATGGCCACGGGCGAGTTGGGCAAAGATCCTGTACTATCTTGTTAAAATCTTACCAAAAAAGTCCACTAGGGCCAGCAGAGGTCTCTCATCACTCTGGTCTTAGAACATCTAAAAATGCTAGTGCACCAGGGCGGTGAGTGAGACATTGCCCTGTGTAGGGTTATGGATGGGATCTGGAGCAGGTGTCTTGAGTCTGTGTGGACAATTTTAAAAAATCCTCATTGCGGGACATATTTCACAGAAAAAGATCTAGTCTGCTGCTATGACAGTCTGCAATGTTAGATTAATGACTTTCTACAAAGGTCAAACACAACATTAAAGATCTACAAAGGTCAAACACAACATTTGATTCAATCAAAATCATTACATGTCAAAGCAAACCTGCAGCACCTGGTGGAAAAAAAGCAGGTAAGGACATTCTGTGTAATTTGTTCCCTAAGAAAAGCTCTTAATGTCACTTGAGCTCTTTGGATCCATGCTAGAAATTTTGGCACAAGTCCACTATAGGAGTGCTCTCGGCCAAAAGATATGAACACTCCCTTCTTCACACTCCATCTCTCCAACACCTACTTTAAAATGAAGCCAGTCAGAATGAGACTTCATCCAGTACTCCCATCCCCACTGAGTTACCTGCCCAGAGTTCCTATCCCATTGTATGAAAAAAATGTAATTGAGGACTCCTTGTGGATACTTAAAGTCCCCGAGACATTTACAGAATTTTACAAGACTGCCTTCTACTGTGCACCAGGGGCATGGAATAGTCTACAATCCGTTCTAAACAGACTTTCTTTTGTCACTGCACAGCCGTTTACATGAGCAACAAATGATGATCCCCATAAAAATGCAGTCACAGAGTTTACTACAGTAATGTAATCTACATAATTGGTTTTAACCATTGTGGGCCTTCATCAGGTCTACATTTAATTAGGAGGAAGCTAGGATTTCTAAGAAAAAAAAGTGGAGGTTTGGGTCCTGAATTAAACCCACGTCAAGCACACGGTAAACAATCACATTAGTTGAAATGAGTGACTCTAGAATAGACAGTACAATTTATACAATTCCAAAAAGAAAATGAATGATTAAATTCGACATGGCTACCACAAATAGCCACTGAAACATAGAGATGTTGAACTGAATATTTTTACATTTGCTGCTGAGACACCAGATGCCAGTTGTTCATTGGACAAAAGCAACGTGTTCCCTCTTTGTTTCAGCTCGACCCTGGTGTCAACCCCATGTTCTGTACACTCCTCCTGGCCAGAGTCCGCGCTACATCAAGCTGCCGTAGCCATGATCTCTCTGTGAAGGCGCTGTGTGGGAGACAGTCATTTAAAACATAGTTCTAAGGACTAAATCCGTGGTCCGGCATTGTGAAATATGTGTTTCACTTAAAATTGAGTTTCAGTGAAATCCGGTCCAGTCGGGACATGGGTATATTATAGGATTTAAACAAGGCTTCTGAAAGTAATGAAATACTTCACAAAAACTTGAAGATAAATATTCACTTGAAGTAATTGTTGGACTGTCTCTATGCACTCCAGTCTCTCACTCAGGGAGAGCAGAGTTGAGTTAGCGTGAGTGCAGTGTCAGAGGGTTATATTGCTCTCCCCCAATAAAAGCGATTTGATAGAACCTTGTGAAATAACAACCATCTATGTGAAGAAGTAATGTTGTGTCACAGCGTGAACACAATTGGAGAATCCCAATCGACTGTGGAACATATAAGATACTACATACCATACCAGTCAAAGTGTGACCAGAGGGAGCAGACTCACTACTACAACACCAGTTTCAGCACATAGACTGGAGATTGTTTGCCACTCAAGCCACCCTTGACTCCCACACGGACATTGAAACATGTGCTTCCTCTGTTCTGGATTGCATCAACACCTGCACCAACGACGTCACCACCCAAAAACTAATAAAGACCTTCCCCAACCAGAAGCCTTGGATGAACAGTGAGGTCCGACAACTGCTAAAGGCACGTGATGCTGCATTCAGATCCAGCGATGCAGAGGCCTGTAGCTCATCCAGGGCCAACCTGAAAAGAGGCATCAAGATGGCTAAAAATGACCACAAACTGCGGATCGAGGAGCACTTTAACAACAACTCTGATCCTCGACGCATGTGGCAGAGCATCCAAGCCATCAGAGACTACCAGCCAAATAACCCCACCCCGAAAGGTAGCGATGTCTCCATCACCAACGAGTTAAACAGGTTCTATGCTCGCTTCGACAGGGACAACAAAGAGCCAGCCATTAAAGCTGAACTCCTTGAGGAGGCTAAAGAAGGCCCACCTGTCTTCCAAGATCCTTGTGAACTTCTACCGCTGCACAATCGAGAGCATTCTGACTAACTGCGCCACAGTGTGGTTTGGTGGTCGCTCCATAGCCGACCGGAAGGCCCTGCAACAAGTGATGAAAACCGCCCAGCACATCATGGTTACCCAGCTCCCAGCCATTGTAGACCTCCAGCGCAAGAGGTGGCTGCGTAGGGCGCGCGGCATCACCAGGGACCCTTCACACACATGCCACAAACTGTTTTCCCTCCTATCATCAGGCAGGCGGTACAGGTCTCTTTATTCTCACACCAGCAGGCTCAGGAACAGTTTCTTTCCATCTGCTGTAACCCTGCTGAACTCCGTGACTCCCCATCACTAACTATGCCCACCCTCTGCACTACTGGACAAGTATGATAAGATTTTCAGTTCATGTGTCATTGCTGCTATCCCTGTATTTCAATTGCACATGCCGACTTGCAACTTAACCTTGCACCTTAACCTTGCACCTTAACCTTGCACCTTAACCTTGCACCTTAACCTTGCCCTCATTGCACATTGTACATTTAGAACTGCCACTGTATTTGCACTTTTCAACTGTTACATACACGTCTACCAGGGGAACCTCATTGCTGCTGTCCCTGCATTTCAGTTGCACATGCTACCCTACTCCTTCAATTTGCCTCGGTTGCAAATTCAGATGCCATTGAGAATTGCCACAACTATTTATCTCACTTGTACATACATTTTGCTTAAAACTTGTACATTTTCTGTAAATGTGTGTATTTTCCACTGCGCATTTAGAATTGCCATATGTAATGCGTTTGCATTAATTGTACACCTATACATTCCACTTGTGTACACATATACTTAATTTTTCTGCACTCCTCTATTTGCACTTCTGGTTCGATGCGAACTGCATTTCGTTGTACTGTACTTGTACTGTTCAATGACAATAAAAGTTGAATCTAATCTAAATCCAATATACATTAGATTTGATAATGTCAGTGGCAGGATTTAAACTTTTCTAAAATATCCTCAGATGGGTCATTGGCTAAATTAATGCCCTGAATGAAACAGTTGTGTGCATAGAGAGACAGTCCGACAATTACTTCAAGCTATTTATCACCTTAGACAAATCTTAGACATTTGTCGTTATTCCTCTTCAATTGCATCACACATAGAGTATGGAAGCATTGATATTTTACACTCATTGTCTATCTGAACTTACTCACCTGGCTAAGGACAAACAATATATGGCATTTTCTCTGGGTGTCCGGCCACAGTGGCGTGAAAAGAACTCCATCGAGGTGGTGAGGATCTGGGAGGAGTTCGGCGAAGAGGTGATAAACAAAGGTCTCGGATTGGTGTCTCGGGAGATGGGCGGGAGTGGGACTCTGCTCATCCATTGGTTGCTGCTCTGACCTTCAGTCTCACCCACCTTCCATCCCCTCCCTCCATATTCCTTCTTTTTCCTTCTCCTCCACTCTCTTCCATCCACTGTGGCCACAGGTTGTAGCTTTGGCCATCGTAGAGATGCATCCTGGGATGCCAGGGCAGGGGACAGACAGGATACACCAGGAGGGCCGTTGACAGAGGTCAGAGGATGGCAGGCTTTGGATGTGACCCTGGGACATGTCTTTGCCTCATCCCTCTGGGGCTTGGAGGACATTGTGGGGGGGCTGAAACCGTCCACCAGGACCGTGTCACCCACCCTAGTCCTGAATGGAGCCCTGAGGCCTAGGCAGTACCTGGACGCCACCCTCCCCTGCCCCCGCCTCGCCCAGAGCTTCACCTGGATGTACGTCCGCATGGGGAGGGCCAGACCTGGGAGGGCCACCACAGAGCACAGCTTGGTTGCCAGGTGACGCACGCACTCCCTGTGGCCGTGGCGAAGGGCAATCTTCAGCGGGTCGCGGCCCCGGGGATCCCGGCAGGCCAGGGTCAGGACACTGGCGTTGATGAAGAGTTTGAGGATGAGGAGCTGGCCGTTCTCTGCCGCTACGACGGCAGGAGACTTGGTGGCGTCGGGGTGGGCCACGCGTTGGCACCACTCACGGCAAGGGTGGACCCCCACCGGCTCGTCGGCACGCACCCCCCTCTCCAGCAGCCAGCTGGCCAGGACCAGGTGGCCCAGAGACGCAGCGATGTAGAGCGCCACTCGCAGCTGGAACCTGGAATAACACAATCAACAGCATGTTAGCGATGATACCAGGAGCCAAGGGGAATCAGATTGTACTTGTGCAGCAGTGGTTAAACTACTGCCTGCAGGAGGGTTGAAGTAGAGTGTCTTTTTTGGGGGGCAGCCAACCCCTGAAGTAGTGTATGAAATGTCCAGGGTGTAGAAATAGGTGCATTCCGACCTCATCTCAGGTCTCTCCTTAGACAAGTGTTGCTGGACGATCAGTTGGTGTCCGTGAAAACAGCCTCGCAGGAACTCCGCCCACCCATCCCAGGTGTCCAACCGTAGAGTAGCACCTACGAGACAGAGAAACGTGATGGGCCACTCACAAAACAACTGAAATGCCTAATGCTGCTTGTCCCCCCCACTCGGTTGCCATGTAACACAAGTGAGTTCCAGAAGAGTATTTGCCAGAGACATCACCAGACTTGCCAGAAATTCGGGGCCCGACAGATCGTCGTGGGCTGAGTAGCCGTGAAAACGATGCGCTCGTCGGCTCTCATTGCATGTGCCACTTAACACCATCCCTGGTGCGTTAATGCCCAATGAAATTAGGAATCCACTTTTGGAATTGGATGAAAAGCCCCGGGGCTGCTCTGAAAAAGACCCCCAGGCCTAATGACGTCAGTGGTGATTGCATTTGCGTCACATCCATTGGATTCAAATGCCACGCTGAAACTCCACCGGATCCTCCACAGTAGCACCATGATTTTTTCATGAAATATTACGGTGCGGAGCTCCATTCACACACAGAGCAGAAGGCCAAAAACACACGCGCGCTGCCAAGGGAGGCCTTACCCACGTCAATTGAATAGTCGTGGAGCTGGTTGAGGTCGAAGAGCTGCCGACCGGCGGGAGAGCTCAGTCTGAAGGAGCCGACGGGGAGGCCACACAGTTGGGACACTAAGGTCTTGAGCCGAGCCACCGAGGCGCTCAGGAGAAACACCGAACCCATGACTGAGAGGGTCTCCCCCGTCACACCACTGAACACTCGCACCACCGGCGTTTGTTCCTCCTGAAAAAAACCCCATCATGGAAATACCGTCTGTTCACTTACACCGAGTTTATATGTTTGAGTGAGATACAAGTCTGGGGTTTTGTAAAGCTTTGTTAATATCCGTGTCTAAAGTGGCTCCTTTGCACTGATTTACAGCCTTATTTGTTAGAACCACTAACTGGGAAGTTTAGGATCTGGCCAGAGTACCCTGATCCTACAGCTGTCCCAAGCCAAGAAACAATTTCTTCCCAGAGAACAATTAGACGTCCACGAGCCTGTGATCTACCACCATCTTGTGGCTCAAGCTTGTAACACTGTTTTCAATCTGGCATCACTGTTTCAATTTCATATCATTCAGCTTCACTCTACCAACCTGGGTGCAGAGATA
The DNA here is from genome assembly GCA_016801175.1 of Esox masquinongy. Classification (NCBI taxonomy): domain Eukaryota; kingdom Metazoa; phylum Chordata; class Actinopteri; order Esociformes; family Esocidae; genus Esox; species Esox masquinongy. The sequence continues at coordinate 33,086 of JACXGI010002254.1, forward strand.
ACACTGTACAAAATGTCATGAATATATATGTCAATGAACAGATAGGGTATTCAGCCTCTTTTACAACCTCCGCTCAGCTGAACAGCAGACCTGGTGTAAAGGGTGTCAGCTACATGGAAAAAGGGTTTACGACTGTTAGACAGTGCTGCACTGGGCCACATTCCAACTATTTCCCTGGGCAACATACTCTACTACGACATTCTGGCCAAGTCCACCAGTGAGAGAGTCAGACAGACAGAAGCTCTGGCTGGTTTTCAGTCCGTGATGGGATGTGTATGTGAGGCAGTGTCATAAGGCACCTGACAGCATCATGATCAAAAGCCTTTCTATGAAGTGCACAGCTTTTGACCATGACTCATCAAATCTAATGCTCTTCATTGGGGACAGGGTCCGATTCTGGCAGCAGAGAGCCGAGAGCAGAGGTGTCTAGTGGATACCACGGTTCTCTATCCACTCCTCAGGGTCCCCCAGCTGGTCCAGGTTTCAGACCTACTCTTGAACCAGCAAAGCTGATTCAACTCATCTACTAATCCTCAAGCCCTTGATTAGTGAACATGCTTTTCTTGTTCGGGGCTACAGCTAAACTGTGGAACGTCTGGGGTGATTTAAGCGATTTAATTCATTATGAGTTTCATCATTTTTGAAATCCTCCTTTCTTCTCATTCATTGATGGCCATTTATGAGGGTTGAAAATGTTCATCTGTCTGAATCTATTGCGGTAAGGCCTGAGTTGTGTGCCTGGTTGGTACCTTTAGCCAACAGCGGATGACGCTGCTGGGAGTGATGCCAATGTCAGTCAGAACCCAGCTGTCCTGAAGGAGGGCGCCAGCGCAGCTCAGCTCCATGGAGTGCCTCAACTGGTTGTCGTGTGACAGTTGCACGTGGAAGTAATTCTGCCGAAAGAGGACGATTGGCTAGTCGGGGCGCCATAAGAGTGTCTCAGTGTTAAAGAGGGCTCAGCAGTGAGGGAGCCTTTCCAGAGGCTGCTCCACTTAGAACCCTAATGGAGGCTTTCCACTTAGAGCCCTAATTAAGACTGTTCCACTTAGAGCCTGAATGGAGGCTGCTCCACTTAAAACCCTAATGGAGGTTTTCCACTTAGAGCCCTAATTGAGACTGTTCCACTTAGAGCCTGAATGGAGGCTGTACCACTTGGAGCCCTAGAGGAGGCTGTTCAAACAGAGGTCATTGCATGGCGTTCCACACAGAGAGGTCCGTAAGTGGAAGAGTGTCCAACAGGGTACAATAGATACAATAGACAACAAAATCAACATAAACACCACAGATAATCATCATGTATACCCTAACCTAGTCATATAACCACACGACCTACTATAAATACCACTTAAATGCTGCAATTGACATTGATCAGTCAATTTTATGATGATTCTGAAGTTAAATGACAGTCCTCGAGCAGTATTGTATTTCGAAAGAAAAGAGCAATAGTGTTTCTTCCCACATACTAGTCGGTCAACAGTTACATGAAAGAGAGCTGCAGGAATAAAACGAAACAAAGACGTGCTTTAGAGGTTTAATTACCTTGACCATCAGTTTTACGGCACCCACGGTTTGGTCTGGAGAGACGTCGAAGGGCTCGCAGGAACCATCGAAGACGATGAAGACCCTCATGGCCGGACGAATCCACCCTTCTGCCCTCAACCCTGATATAACCACAGAGTGATGTGTGTGAGTGTGTGTGTGTGTGTGTGTGTTTGACTGAATCTGTGCTGGGGAGGCCAAGCAAGGAACCCCTGTCATTATGAAGGAAGGAGGGTGAACTTGGTGGAGGGTGTGGCCAGATGGTATTGTGTTCACAAGAGCAAGTGACAATGCACACAGAGACTCATGCACACACACACACATGCAAACACACACACACACACACATGCACACACACACACACGCACACACGCACACACACACACACAATGAACAAGACATTCATGCTACTGTCCCACTAACGGGCAGAGAGATACTATGCCTAAAAGTATGTGTAGTCTGGCAATAATTTAATTTGATTTTATTAATTTAAAAGTTTTTATACCGGGGAGGTCGGTTGATGACCAGCTCTAATAATCCATGACGCCCTGGTTGAAGGCATTCTATCGCAAGACAAGACACAGAACAACATGAACACTGTACAAAATACACAGAACAACATGAATACTGTAAAAATACACAGAACAACATGAACACTGTACAAAATACACAGAACAACATGAATACTGTAAAAATACACAGAACAACATGAACACTGCACAAAATACACAGAACAACATGAATACTGTAAAAATAAACAGAACATCATGAATACTGTAAATGTAAACAGTACAACATGAATACTGTAAAAATACACAGAACAACATGAATAATGTAAAAAACACACAGAACAACATGAATACTGTAAAAAAATAGAATAACAACAATAAAAGCAAATGAACAAATAAACACAATAGAAACTCAAGAATTATTGTCAACCTTCACGAAATTGAGCAAAGTTGAATTCAAAAAATGAATAACATCAACAATAAGGCATATTTTGGGCAGCAAAATCCCAGACGGCACCCTATTCTCTATGTAAAGAACTACTTTTCACAAAGTGCAATAATATGAATCGTTTCAGGACTCTATAGATAGATTCTCTGCCGTTGCTGTTTCTCAGAGATATGACTTCTCTCACAAAGCAACAAGTAGTGCCAAGGTGTTACTGTGTTTTATTTTTTTCACCAGGTGAGTTGACTGAGAACACATTCTCATTCAGGGGAAGTTGCAATACATACAAAAATACATATTCAGTACAAAACAGTACATTTACGATATATAGGCATAACACTTATAAAGATCCTCATACAATAATATGAGCTGCCTCAAAGGCAACAACTTGTATAATTTGGGCAAACTCTGACCAGTTTACAAGCAAAGTGCAAAATAATTAAAGACAGATTTACAAAAGTTTATCGGGATTGTGAGGATCTCCAGAGTATCTGATCTCAAGTGTTAATCTGAAACTGTCCGGTAATATTTCTTTTAGTAAACAGTGAATTTAGGTACTGTGCTTTGGTTGTTGCAAAAGGGATTTATATTAACACATCATTCTGATTAGTCACATGATTCCACAGGCAGCCCGTTTCACAAACGTTTTTCCCAAATTGTCCTTCTGATAATTCACATCAGAACAATGTCTGATGTTAAAAGATTGGACTTGATTTGTCAAAAGACCGGCGAGTGGAGAAAACGATCAGAATTGATCTGGCAGTGTGAACTCACAGATACAGAGAGGAAGGTAGATAGCCCCAGTCACACAACCAGACACTCCAGTACGACATGGTTGTTCTCCAGATCTCCTGGCAGGTTGAGAGACTGGGCCTGCTCTATTTCAGGCTCATTTGTGTGAGTTCTGTTTGGTTGCTATGGTAACACAGCCAAACAGATTCCGTTTTTATAAATTCGAGTGAAGGCAAAGGAAGTGGAGCACAGATACATGAAATACAAAATGGCTGTCCACAGGCTTTTGTTTTGTTTTTCTGCCATTTTCAAAAAAATGACTGTGTCTGTTATTAAAGATAACTATAATCTCTAGATGAAAGACATATATACAAACCCGCTTCAAAAAGTTGGGACGCTGTGTAAAATATTAAGAAAAACAGAATGCAATGGTACACAAATCATTTAAACCTTGCATACAATGGAAAACAGTACAAAGACAACATATCAAATGTTGAAACTGAAGAATGTTATTTTTCTTGAAAAATATATGCCTACTTTGAATTTGATGCCACCAACACTTTTCTAAAAAGCTGGGACATCGGCAACAAAAGACTGGAAAGCCTGGTGGAACATCTCACAACTAAATAGATTAATTGGCAACATGTCAGTAACATGGCTGGGTATAAAAAGAGCATCCCAGAGAGGATGAGGGATTCACCACTTTGCGAAAGACTTTGAGGGAAAATAGTACAACAGTTTAAGAATAATGTTTCTCAACATAAAATTGCAAAGAGTTTGGGGATCTCACAATCTACGGTACATAATATCATTAAAAGATTCAGAGAATCCAGAGAAATCCTGGGGACCACAGTCAGGGCCTGACCACAGAGGTGCCTCTTGACAACTCTGCGCTCCATTTTTGATTTTCCCCAATTAGAGGCAGCTGTCCTGCATTGACTCCAATTGGGGACCCTATTTAAGTTGCCCTTTTGGCTCTCTGGTTTGTGGTTCATTGTTTGCTTTGTTTTACGCATCAGTTCATGGTTGCGGCTCTCCTTTTTGTTTTCCAAGTATAAAAAGAAAGAATTAAAGGATGTTTTCCAAACCTCATTCTGCTCCACGTTTTCTGCCTACCTGCAACTGTGACACAAGGCCAAAAACCAATATTATATGGCCGTGATCTTCGGGCCCTCAGGTGGCACTGCATTAAAATCAGACACAATTCTCTAGTGGAAATCAGGAACACTTCTTAAAACCATTGTCTGTGAACACAGTACATTGCTGCATCCACAAATAGAAGTTAAACCTCTACCATGCAAAGAAGAAACCATATATAAACAAGATCCGGAAACACAGCCACCTTCTCTGGGCACAAGCTCATTTAAGATGGACTGAGGCGAAGTGGAGAACTGTCCTGTGTTCTGACTGGCGAATCAATTTGAAATGTATTTTTCCAAAAACATAATTTCTCAGTTTCAACATTTGATATGTTGTCTTTGTATTATTTTCTATTGAATATAGGGAATAAATGATATGCACATAATTGCATTCTGTTTTTATTTGCGTTTTACACAGCATCCCAACTTTTTTGGAAACAGGGTTGTATATACACATGTATATACTATCTTTCCTTTTTTTATGCAATATCAGTCAAAAGTTTGTACACAATGACCAATTCAAGTGAATGGTTAAGTGAGTCCAAACTTTTAGCTTATACTGTATAGGCTATATATAGAAAAAGTCAGTGTGAGAGGCTTAGAGAAGGAATTAAAATAACTGAATGTAAAACCATTTCAAAGCGATATTTCATGTACGGAAAGCAATAGGTATAAAACCATTTCAAACTGAAAAAATAACTGCTCTCCGAGGAGACTTTCAGAGTTCTTTTTTATTGGAGCTGATGCTTGCCAAAGGAATGTCAGCTACTGTCGCCATGATTGTTTGGAGGACTTTTATGAACCTGTTGTACAGTTTTACAGTGGACTTCAGTAATTTGCATGTGAACTTTTAAAAGCCAGCTATTTGTCTGGAAGCCCTGGGAACTATTCATGACCCTATCACAATGAAGATAAAACAGTTGTCGTTATAATCCTTGAATAACGAAGACGTATGGTTGTTAGTACCCAGATACCTTTGAGTTGAATTAGGGGTGGGGGTCGAAATCAATCAGTCGAATATATTTTATATATAAGTCTGTTTTACATCAACAGTTGTTACTAAGTGCTCATACAGATAACCAGCCTAGAAACCCCAAAAGAGCAAGCAAGAGGACATTTAAATTAAATCTTAAATCACATAGTTTTATCATATTTAAATGTTTTTATTTCTTGTGTCGACTAACAGTGAACACATACATATGGACGGGCGTGCTCGCCCAACACATTAGTCAAATTCCACTGTAAAACCGTACAACCGAATTATAAGTCACCATGGGATGACTGATATTCCTTTGCCCCTCCCCCAAAAAATACCATATTACAACAGAGAAGCTAACCAGATATTAAATTCAGCCATCCCAAAACGAAGTTACAATTTAACAAGCTATTCTCTTCTTTCTATGACTTTTCTGATAGCTAATTCTTTTATCAAAGTGTAATTGACTACTACCGGGTTGTGAGATTGTCCCAACTAGCTATTAAAAGACGAATCTCCAGACTGTGAGTCACTGCAGTGAAGAGCATTTGCTAAATGTGTACAATCTAAAATGCAAATGGGTGTTGTCTGAAATTATCGGTGCACACTTCACCAAGCCTATTTCACCATTGCCCATCAGGCTAGGAATTTAGAACTTTCTTATTCGATAATGAATGCCACGTTTGGCAGATTGTACCACCAGACCTTCCACACATTTGGGAAAACGTGTCCAGGAACAGGGTTATGACAGAGTTAACCCTGCCTTTAAATAATGCTCACTTTACCGTCTATTTCAGAGCATCTCTGAACATACACTACTGCGACAACTGGGTTTTCAAGTCCTATGTCAAACGAAACATCACTAGTAATTATATTTCACTACATTTCCAAATATAAAACAGTTTAAATATGAATACTAAACTGGCTACATTAGTATTGTGATTTTCCAAGATCAATAGAGGGCGCTCAAGTTTGAATAACTTATGCAAAGCCACTTTATGAATTTGCTAAGACCAGGGCCATTTTTGTAATATTGTTTTGTCTAGATAAGTATGACTAAGAACACATTTTTTTTCCAGAAATGACCTACCCACAAAATTGCCTCTGAGTATGACTGTTATTCTAAGGCCTTAACAAATAAGATTGTATGAACAGATCCTAGATCAGCTCTCACAGAATTTGTAGATATGTGCATGGCTGTTCAATGTTGGTGCTAAAGAGCCCAAACAATGCTGGTTTTCCTTCTCTACTTCTAATAAATGACTAGCCTGGGACACCAATTTAGTGCAATATACTACTCAGAGGTATTCAACCATATTCGCATTGACCCTCAGGCTCGGACGTTCCGCAATTTTCATGGCATAGGTTGCTTACTACTGGAGACATCTTTCCTTGTGTTAAGTGTTACAATTGTCCGTCTCAAAAAAATACTGGCTATGTGCTTCAAAACCAGAGCAGTTGGTACAGAATCAGTTATCCTGCCTGTACAACGATAACTGAGAAATCAATTAATCATAATCAAATTGCCAGCCACTCAATCCTTTGTATGGATGTTTTTCACACATCAAACATAAACATTAGCATATTTGATAGGATATAATTTTGCTACAACAAATAAAATTGTTGTCAAGTTTACACGCCGCATCTCGTGGATGTTTACTTCAGTAAACAGTTTCGATTTGCGAAAGGGGATGATTGATTCTAATTTCGTTCAATCAGAGACAATTATTCGCATAGGGCGTGTGCAAGAAGCTAAAAGATGGAGGTAGCTAGCTAAGTAGACCCCCTTCCGCCAACGAGAATAAGCAAGAACTAAGAAGATAAGAATAAGTCCTTAACGATTTACGTTGAAAATAAAAGCGCACAATGAAGTCTTAAAGCAATAATACTGGTCGAGCTTAATAAGATATCTTGGAAGACGAAGAATTTGGTTTAGCAATATCTAAAAAGTGCTGATAATATTATTATTAATAATTATAATAATAAACAGTTGCAAACACAAGCAAATCAGATTGTTCTGTTCCATTGCTATGTCATTCTTATTTGTTGAGTGTTTGTATATTAAATATATTTTTTAGGCGGAAGATTTATATACACAAATACATGTACTACAATGGACTGGATATTCTACAATACAACTGAATTGCGTTGCAGCTTATATAAGATATGAGAAAAGAAAGTTGATTAAGATAAAATACATTGATGATTTAACTTCGAACAACTACCTAACCTGGAGTCTATTAATACGTTAATCTAATTAATAAATATGACATTTTAGGGTTCAGTGCTAAATATATTAAACATATATTTTTGCACGGTACTCAACTCCCTGTACATTGTCACTATAAAAGATAATGAAAACATGACTACTCTTATTATAAAGCACTCCAAAAATCCGTAAACCGGAAGTACTTATTTAATGTTGCCTGCTGTACACTAGAAGGGGATTATTGTTGACATTCTTTCGTACTGACCTGTTCATCTAACTGACGGAATGACGTTCTTGCACATTATTGTGATTATCCGCATAGATAACATATAATAGTAATGTCAGTTTTTGTCGTATGTTTTCTAAACCAGAGGAAACTTCGGTCTGATTTTAAGGTAAGGGTTCACGATCTAGCTAGCTAGAATGTGAAGCTAGCTATCACTGAACGCAAGCTACCGTAATTAGCTAGCTGTTGAACTATTTTCGTGGCTAGACAAGTCATGCAATGATGTTGCTTTTATGGGAGCTAAAAATCTGTCCTAAGTAACAGTATTTGAGCATGCTACTTAAGAGTAGCTTTTTCCTTTGGGTAGCTGACGTTATATTCAGAAGACTTGCAATAGCCTACTAAACAGGTGAGGTTTGGCATCTCGTCAACAGTGCTATGAATCGGTGCGTATAATTATAAAACCAGTTTTTCCATTTTAGCAGCAGAGAATTGGTGAGCTCGAAACAGGTCTTGTGGCAACCGTAATATTAGCTAGCAATGTCTTACTTTCTCACTCTGCCAAATAAAGATCACCAAGAAGCCTTAGCGAATGTATAGATATCTTGCTTGAATAGGTTGTCAGCCAAGAAGGCTATGTATGTGTTTCGACTGTACGGTATGTATCACTCTGCTGGATAGTCACATTACATGTCATGACTCACGTCACAGGACTTTGACGACATCATTTTGCAACTAATCCTATGACTGTTTTTACTTTCGGCCTTTTCTCCAAGGATAGTGATAAAATAATTGCTGTTTCACAACAAAGGGCATGTGCCATGGAAGAGAGCACACTGCTACTTGACAAACATGTGTATCGTTGTAACATGGCCGACATCAATTCTAAATAATTTCCCAGACAGGTTTGGGCGATATTGCGTAATTAATAAGTCTAGATGATGTTATAGGCCTGTAATCATTCAAGTTGCTTCCTCCCTGTCAGCCTTTGTCATGCCCGAGAAAAGCTGGACGGCGGCATTACGCCCACTATTGGCATGCCTTAAATAGCAGGGCACTGTAGACGTGATTTAGGACAACTCCATTTCAACTGAGGCATTCACGTCCTGAATTGACCGACATCTTGCCCCTGAGAAGTTGCGCACTACAACCGATGTAACCCATGATTTTTGTCACTCCCACGGCTATCATACCAGGGCCACAAGAAAAGTCACAGGGCCGTCATGGTGCTCTCACACCACATCGGTACCGCAGGAGACTACAGTCGAGAAGCAGTGGTGGAGCATCAGTTAGGTTTATAGGCTAAGTGTCTGGATAGTGCGCTCATGTAATACGCTAAAAGATGTATTTGCGACAGTTACTAAAAATCAGTTTATTTGGCAAAAGACGCAACATCAATTCAGGAGGAATATATCATGCCTGATGAGAACACAGTCTAAAATAATGTGCAATATGTAAACGTGGAACAAACATTGCTTTTCTGTCATATGGGTAGGCTACTAAGCCTACCTGTTTGCTGAAACTATTCTCTAGTACGGGCGCATATCTGCGCTCTTGTCATTTATTGAGTCAGAGTAGACTGCTTCTTGAATGCATTGGGGGAGACAAATATGTGTTGTTTCTTTGTGTTTCCGTGTTGCTCCCGGAATACTGATACACGACTGATGTCGGCGTAGATGTGTCAACTAGTGCTAGGAAGTTCAAGTATTTTTACTGACTCAGATCTTTTCGAGTCGTTGAGTAAAAATAAAGTTGACCGTCAGGGAGACGCGCGTAGTACGGATTCACTACTAGCCGTTCGAATGAACGACTCAGTTGAACGACTCATTACAAAAGATGCATTCCTTTCAAGTCAGCAAAAGAAGTCGTTCAAAAAGAACGAGTCGTTCGCGAACTGCACATCACTAGGTTTAACATAGTTGAGGTGTTACCTACATTCGTCAAACTGTGGCCACATACAGATATTGTTTGTGGCCACAGTTGGTCAATCGCCGTTGTAGTTTACTGGAGTGCCAAAACGCTGGTTATCTGGAGATTTAAATGAAGATGGAGGATTCTATAATTTTGGTTTATCAATAATCTACCAGCAGTCGCCATTGCAGTTGTTCCTTCTTGAGTTTGTCTCAAAAACTGAAGTTGGAAAAGCTCCAACAAGTATTAACATTTCGATTACGACGTGCGCAAATGTTCCAGTTCAAATAGAACAGCTTAAGGTGTTTTTTCTCAGCTCATTTTTATTCAAGAGTCATTTAAAACAGCGTAACTAGCTATTCATTTTCAAAATGTTTTCAAATGTATTTTTTCTTGTTCACATGCGAACCGTGAAGAGCCACCTATACGTTACGGTGTCCGTTAGCGAACCAGTTAAACCCTAATTGCTTCTAGGTTGTTGCTGAAAATAAAAATGTTTTTTTTTGTGATATAAAAGAAAATAGTCTTAGTTTTTAATAAGAATTAACAGATGTAAGTGTAACTGATAGTAGACACAGACCTGCGTCACCTGCTACCATCTTCCCTTTCACTGTAAAACTGAAATAGTAGTGGCGTCATAATTCCCATAACACCTAGCGGAAAAATGTTATTTCTTTCATATGGGATTTTTAGATATGTTTCAAATAAGGCCTGTGTTTTGTTTAGGCTTACACCACAGCATTTTGATAACCATGTAGTTCTCGAGAATGGGAAGACGGTCTAACCTTTCTGATTGGTCCCAGAAACCAAAGGACTGGGGCGGAACACACGTGGGTAAAGTGGCCTTTAGAAAATGTGTCATTAACTTAAAATGTTTGTTTATTTAGAGATGATCTAGTCACTGATGATTTTTTTTGTAAACTTGCCTCGTTTTGAAGTCCAGACAGATTTGTCAATGGATGCGTCAGACTAAAACATGTAGTGAACAACAGAGCTGCAGAAGTCTGTTGCAGTTTTTAGGGAGTGAGCACTCATCTTTATTTAAAAATATTTTTCTGATGGAATGTTGTTGTTTTTTTTCCATTTGTTTTTTCATTTGTTTTCACAAATGAACACAAACTACACTGCACAATTTAATAAAGGGAACAGAAATACACCGTTTTCCATTGCTATATTCTTTGTATGTTTTAAAGTATTTCTAAATGTGGGGTGCTTGCCAATTCACTGGGTCATAATTAAGTCGAGGTAACCACTTATCTTTTTAATGTCTACTAATCTGAGGGAATTGGTGGCTCTAATGTCAGGGGAAGAGAGGGCAGATGAGGTCAGGCTTTTTACTGGCGTTATATTAGTCCACAGATCCACATCAGACGTTTACTCATCATGAGCCTTGCCAGCCTCTTTCATGCTCTGCTGCCCCCACTTAAGCATTCACTTCAGTGCATATTTCTGTGTGGCTCTAGCGCTCTGGCTCCAGCACCCCGTCTTTGTCTCTAGCTTGCTCGCCCCTGGTCTTTTGTGCCTAGACAGAAAGAACTGTCCTGTTACAAGAGCCGGTGTCCAGTCAGTTTTCCAGTAATCACTGTTTCACAGGTGCTCTTCATCTGTTACCTGCTTGGTAACTCATATATGAAAAACGGAATGCCTTAGCTGCACCAGCCAGGTCAAGAGGCTTCGCTACTTCCATCGTGTCCAGTGTTGCACAAATCGATGAATAATTCTCGACTTTCTAATTTCAGAACAGAGGATCTCATCAGGCTAAATGTGGCAATATATAATCATTGTCTCAAGTGGAGCCAGTGTGGTTTTGTTGGGAGCAGATGGAACCCTACAGATAATGACGACCGTGTGTGTGCGTGCGTGCGTGTGCTTGTGTGTGTGTTCACCCTCCAGGTGTGAGAGCAGTCAGCCCTTGGACTGCCCGTTGGTGTGTCTGTGCAGGTGTGTGTCAGTGGACTGGCACTGCGCGGAATGCGAGATGCTGCTCTCCCTGGGGATGCTGATGCTGTCTGCCACTCAGATATACACCATCTTCACAGTGCAGCTCTTTGCCTTCCTCAACCTGCTGCCCGTCCAGGCCGACATCTCTGCAGTGAGTCCTTCAGACAGACAGTCAGACGGAGACAGTCAGACGGAGACAGTCAGATGGAGACAGTCGGGCGGGTGGGTGTGCAGTCAGACGGGCGGGTGGGCAGACAGACGGGCGGGTGTGCAGGCAGACAGACGGGCGGGTGTGCAGGCAGACAGACGGGCGGGTGTGCAGGCAGACAGACGGGCGGGTGGGCAGACAGACAGACGGGCGGGCGGGTGGGCAGACAGACGGGCGGGCGGGTGTGCAGACAGACGGGCGGGCGGGTGTGCAGACAGACAGATGGCGGGTAGGCAGACAGAGGTAGTGGGGAAACAGACAAACATGCAAACCCAGTGAGTTCTAACAGAATGAGGCAACAGTGAATAATGGCATTTCCGAATGATTTAGATTTTAGTCATTTAACAGGTGCTCTTTCCAGACCAACCTACATGTTCAATTACAGTTAGGCCTCTGGCCCAAGGGCACATTGATGTCGCAGTTGATCACTGCATTCTTGGTTTTCTTTCAGTATGCATTTGACAACAAAACCGGGAACTTCGATGACCTGCCGGCACGGTTTGGTTACCGGCTACCCAGTGATGGACTCAAGGTCGGTACAGAAAGAGGCTTTTTCTTTTCTAATCAAAGGGTTATTGATGGGCTTTCAAATACCTGCAGATAAATGGGAAGACTCTATACTTCCACTGATATGTATGTCGTTTTTACTGGTACTGACAGATGACCAGTTATACACAGTAAATGCCATATGGTGAATAACCACCCTCAGAACAAGAATGATGATGTGTGAAATCTGTTCTTTATAGGTAGTGATCCATCTCAGGAAAAACAAATGGAGTTGGAAAATGTTTGATAGTAGAGCAACAGTTGGAGATTTTGGGTTTTATCACTCGTATGGTTATTATTATGTTTATTATTATAATAAGTTGTTTTTCATGTAGTAAAAAAATGATTTGGAACCATCCAATAAGATTCACATTTTCTCCGAAAAGGATGTTTGAGAAGCACATTAATTATGCCATAGGATTGGTTCCTATACAAAATGTATAAGAGATCTAATATCAAAACTACAATAAATATCCTATAGGGTGATTCCAAATCATGATAGAAAATCATTTTTTTAAATTTATAGTGGCACCCTTAAATAATATATACTTGGAAAGTTTGACTGAAAGCTTTCCATCCCTCTTACATGTCTTTTACATGTATACAAGCATTTTGGTTTTGCATTTTTGACAGACTTCTGGCGCCACAGGGCTACAGTACAGGGCTACAGTACATCCATATAGACAACTACATCTGACCCGAGCCCCCGGCCAGAGCCCCATTCCTCAGACTGACAGTGGTCACGGTTCTGGCCAGTGTCCAGTGGCCAGACAGGAGCGGCAGGGAGAGGCTCCAGCAATGTGATCACCATGGCTTTCCAGTGCTTGTGAGGTCACGCATTATGAGGTGCCCACACACTGTTGACCCACACAGCTGGCAGTGGGGATGATTCATGTCTGAGGCTCTAAGCCGTGGCCATTGTGTTTCCCCTCAGTGAAGAGCTTGTTGTTGTCCATCGCTGTGATTGTCATGCTGTTAAACAGGGGTTCTTATAGGGGCAGTGCAGTTCACTTGATCTTCCCTGAGTTTTTTTTCTTTCTGATGACACTTCCACACTTGGAAGTTGATCAATCAATCTTTGACTTTGTGTAAATGATCATAGTTCCTTCTTTTTTGTGTTGCCTGGGATTTCTGCCGGTTCCGCTTTTATTAGTCTTTCTTGGGTAATATATGTATATATTTCTTTAAATGTCTGTGAAACTAACCTCGTAAAATACAAGTATTTTTGTGTAATAGTTAGAATACATGGATTCCCCAGGGGTCACTAGGGGTTGAAATTTGCTGTACCTTCTCTGTTTGAAACGTTCATGAAGAACTTTTATACCCAAGCATGGGTCCCAGCTTCCCTCATATACCCTAACATGGGTCCCACCTCCCCCTATATCCCCTAATATGGGTCCCACCTCCCCCTATATACCCTAACATGGGTCCCACCTCCCCCTATATACCCTAACATGGATCCCAGCTCCCCTTATATACCTAATAGTTCCCTTACCTGTCTTCTTTTCTTCCTTACTGATTGGTGAATGAAGGTCTGTATTGGAATTGTCCATTATGTGTGTATCTGTCAAGTCCTCTCAGTTCAGTGGTCATGAAGGAAGTGAAGCCGACCTTTCTAATGGCATTTTCACTCTAAGATCCGTGCCAACCCAAGCTGAACTGTCTAAGCCAGCACAGTATGGAGTAATTTACTCTATCGATAAAATGGTTCAAGACTGCTAGAACTTGGCCTGACGTTGGCATTTCTGATCTGCCGGCTTCCTGGTGACAATAGCCCCCACATGTGACTGTAACAAAGGCCCCCCCAAGGCATCCTGGGAAGCGGGGGGTGGGGGTGGGGTGGGGGCTAGGGCATTGGGCAGCAGTGCCAACGAATGAGTCAAGCTCCTCCCCTCCAGGTTGTGGCAGAGGGCATGTCTGGCCTAGTGTGTGGAGCCAGCCAGGCTTCCTTACATAAGGGTTATGAAAGCTGAGAGGCTTATATCCGCTCTCTCCTTTGCCTACTCAGGCCTCTGACGTTCTTTTTCCTTGTTGTCGTTTTTGCCTGCTTTATCTATTTTTCCCCCCCCTCTCCCCTAATGTCTGTCAGTCCACCTCTCCGCCCTCCCACCCCGTGACTGGAGCAAAGCCCAGCCTAGCCACGTTGGATCTCCCGGCCAGTGTCTGTGAGGTTGGTCTGGCCTCTTCGAGGCAGGCGGGCGTGGTGGCTCACACCCGAAGCCTTATATTCCTGCTTTGACATCTTGTTCCGTCATCGTGTACTTATTACTCAAACAATATGTTGTCTGCATGTTTGGTGGGACGACGTTCGGTTGAAGGCGGCACGTCTTGGTTGCAGTTACACTGGTAGCCAGGTTTCTGCGTTTAGGCTGCAGCTTGTCCTGCTGTGTAAACACACGTGTTGGTAAATGTGACATGTTGACCATGACGACAGTGTTGCCCATGTCTCGACCACAACCTCTGGCTGGCACTCCTCTTCCCTCCTTTGGAAACCTCTTTCACTCTCCATTGCAGATCTCTGGCTATCGGGGAGGTCTGTTCAAAGCTAATACTTGGTTTTGTTTATTGTGGAATGCAATTAAGAACTCTGTGAAACGTTTTGGAACACTAAAAATGAACGTTCATTATTGGACAAGTCGAGGTAGTCCCTGTCTTTCTTGTGTGGTGCTTGTTATGGTTCAGAATTTAAACAATAATTAGCATTCACCTTGTCTCTATTTTAGTTGGATAACGCCTGGGGAATGAGCCTGAATAAATGCAACTACTCTGTTCTTAAACATCCATTACATTGTTACTGGTAGTATAGTAAAGTTATTATCCTTGATTGCTACATCAGTTAGTGAATTATTGATACATTTTGGGGGCTACAGAACTAGAAGCCATTTTTATCAGCTCAGAACAGTGGTTGGCGAAGTCTTGAGAAGCTATAGTTAGCTAGCTATATGCTATTCACTTAACCTAAAATTTTCGGCACTTCCCAACCACTTTCAGATTCAACAGCCTAACTTTACATTGCGTTTGGTGCCAAATCATTTTCTTTCGTAACTTTTAATTTTGAGAATGTATTCCATCTCCCCTTGAATTAGTGATCACTCATCCACTTGCTAACAGGACATATTGATCCTTTCTGACAGGCCCACCACACCACTAATATAGCTTTGATTGGTGATCGTGAACATCAAACACTTGAGAATGAGTATATTTTACGCAACTTTCAAACACTGTGTAAAAACAAAAAGGTATATTATCATATAAAAATACTATATTGAAATTTTCATTGTATTTAAAACAAAAGGATGTTCAGGCCTATTTTTTCGTAAAAATGATTACGCACCCACGGATTTGAATACTAACTTCATTTTGAATATTTGAATAAACATGCCCATCTCTATTCTGAAGGGCATCGGCTCTTACCCCTCCACGCCATGCCAAAGGTCGACATGGTGGGGCAATCATTAAGCAACTGCTCATGAGGGTTTGTGGTAAATGGCCAGTATACCACAACTAAGAGCTGTTCTGAGGAACGACACGCTGAATGACTGGACACAGAGCTTAGCTGTGGTATTTTGGCAATATTCCCCCCCCCCCAAAAAACACGATTCCTTAGTGCGATTATGAACTGGTTACTAACTCAGGTAGAGCAGCAAAATGTGCTGTGATGTCATACCCGTGGTATACGGTCTTACATGGCTAGTTGTTGTATTTATTTTGAAAATGACATTTTTTTTGGGCAAAAAGGAGAAAAAAGCAGATATAAACAGCCTAACATCAACTTGATTCTTGAAGAAAATAAGCCCATTATGCATTCTGCTAGTGTCCACTCAGAAGTATAAACCCGTTTCACTGTGCAAACACAGCCTGGGTAAATGCATAACCTGGTTGAGGCATCTCTACTCCGATCACCTGTCTAATTGTACCCACCAACAAAGGCCAGTCAACAGTGGAGAACCGAGGGAAGAACGTTCAGGGAGGTACTGCAGGGAACCGCAGTCCTGATAGGAGAACAAACCTTCCACCCACATCCCACAACGGAGCCTGCAGCTTTAACTCGAATCACATGACGCTTGACATTTTGAACGTCTCCCATGATTTCCCTGAGGCTTTCGGTTTGGGGTGTTTACATGAGAGGAACCACAGCCCTTCCTGGCGCTGAAATGGCACTGTGTACAAACAAGCTGTTTTTTCAGACGGCAGCCTACACTCCCTAGGTTTCTGTACCAGTTTGTACGCTGGTTTTTATTCTCAAGTGTGTGCACATGTTTAAACAGAAATACACATGCACACAAAGAATTTAGAAGTGTTTTCTCACTTGCGAGCCTGAATTAAATACCTAGAAGCATATATAAGGTAAATGGTGTCCAGTGTAGGTCCCTGTAGGGGATGGAGTTCTGTTTGCGACCCCAAAACTACTGTAATAGGAGTGTACATGGATGGCAAGTCTACTCTCTCTGAGGGACAGGATTTATGTTTCAGAAAAGTTCCGACTGATATGTTACTTCCCCAGTTAAACATGACTACATTGGTTTGGTGCAGTTGCTTCTGTGAGCAATCTGCGGAACAAGGCCTCTCTCAAGGACAGGGCTACAGATATTCACCTCGTCTTCTCATGGATCTGATCTAGCAACCTTTTGGTTACTAGTCAGAAGCTCTAACCGCTAGGCACCACTGCAAACAGGAATCTATCACACGAAGCAAAAGGTGTTTTTATCTCAAGGGTGAAATAATAGTGAGTGAACCTAGCTAAAGTTCGGTGTGCACTTACTGTGGAGCCCTGGGTGTCATAAATAGAAAGATTCTCCCACCAAATCTTTTTTTGATTCAAGACTGGAATGTTTTGTGTGCAATGCCCTGAGCGTTTCTTATCGTACACTTTTTCCTGTTTTAGGTAAATGGACATAGTCAGCAGCCAGGCTTCCATGTGATGTGGCCCATGCTAATGACAGGGACTTTCCTCTATACTCTCACTTCCACTATTGTTAATTATAGACTCACTATCAATACCAGTGGTTTCTTGGGGAAGTTTATGGTGCGGAACCATAACCCTAACCCTAGCCAAGATCAATTAGCCTAGCCAAACCAAACCAAAGGGAAGCAAAACTGGTGTTTCATTTGGCCTTGTTAACTTTGAATGGTGTTCTTTCTCCTGTACTTTAAAGGGTTAAATATCGGTTCTACAACTCCTTTAGGATCTGACACTATCATTAACTAAGAGCGTACTGACCAGTCTGAGGCAGTGTCTCCTCCAACATTCGATGCTGCATTAATGAACACAGGCTTTCATTTCAAATGGGGTTAAAGTTGATGGGCACTTTCCATAAGTACGGAACACAGAATAAACAAACAGCTAAACCAATCAAAACGTCATCTGGATTATCTAATGCATTAGATGCATTGCCATATTTCAGAGACTCGTTGATGGCGATCTAGTAACATGAAACCGTAATCGCGCTAGTTAGCGCTAGCTGGAACAATAATATGTGCACTTTGACCAGTTTGCACAAGGCTAAATCTAGCTAAAAGGCAATATAATTGCTTCTTCCAAGCAATATTTGCTTATGCATTAGGTTTGGTCAAACAACCCACAATGTGTATTTGTTTTTCTTAACATTTTTCAGAGAACACCAGGTTGTAACACTATTTTCCAGCAAGAAATGGAATTAAGGAGTGTCTGCTTGGACACAACTTAGCTAGCTAAAGTTAGCTTATTGTCTCAACCAAAGAAAGGTTTCTTTGGAGAAACCTTCCTAAAACCTACCTGCGCTCATACAAATAAAATGAACAAGAACATTGAATGATTGTCTATGTAGTATAATTGTTTATCCATCATCATCAATCTATTAACTTACACATAGCTTTCTTCTGACTATCTAGCCAACTAGCTAAATGAAGTGATGTAACCTACTTGTCTAATAGAAGGGTAGCCAAGTCTGCACCACTGTTCACACAAACTTCAACTCTCGTCATCAAATGTAAAATTTACCCTTGTTTTATTCTGTGCTTTGTCTTATGCTCGCATTACATACATATATTTTTGTTTCTGGAGCATTCAGTGTAGGCTACATGAACCCAAACAAAGCTTGTCATTGGCCTTCACCTCACACACCTTCAAGGAAGTACATGCCTATAAACATCCTGACCTTCTACGTTTTACTTACAACCATGTCAGTGGGGTTAGTGTCAGTCCTGAGATAACTTTAGTCCAGAGACCGTTTAAATGGAAAATGCTGCATAGGGCACCTTTAAGGTAGCCCAATTACTGATCTACAATTACTAAATTGTGGTCTAGAATGACTAGCACTGGGGTCCTTGGGTAGCTGTCAAAACTGACTAGACAGACACACACACACACACCTATTTAGAAATGATGTGTATTCCTTCTCTGCTGTCATCTTCTGTTAGTGGTGTTGTATTGGCCAGAGGACATGAAGTCACAGACATTTATTCTTTGTCAGATCCAGTATGTTGGGCAAAAGGGAAGTCCAGAATAACATCACTCAGACACAAACAGACATTAGATTGTCATACAGGAATTGTACAGTTAATCTGTAAACTGTAAAATGTGTACAAACAATTTTAAAGTAACCCTTTTTTCCCCCTCTTAGCCACCCTGAACATAAAGAAAGATTTCTGTTTGTGCCCTGTGCTTTGGTCCATTGTGTGATTTGGCATATTGATCCCTGGCTGTGTTTTCTTAGAGTTGTGTTGGAAAATGGAAATGTTTTGTTGGCCTTCATACGGACCTAACCCCATGCTTCCTGCCCTGGAGGCTCTGTTGAGTTTTAGCCTGGCCCAGAGCCTGTCTATGCCAGTGTTAAAGAGCTGCACTCAGAGGACACATCCTAAATTGCACCCTATAATTTGTGCCGCATTCCTTGGGTACTTCGGGACAAAGATGAAATGTTTGTCTCTAATAGTCAGATGAAAGTTAAAGTTTCAGGTTTAACAACCAACTGTGAGTTTCGGGGACAAAATCTGGCACAGTTTTGGTGAAAAATTCAATCTATCCCCTTTTTGTGCTCTCTAAAATGGAGCCTACTTTCTTGTGAAGTTTGTAAAGCGCTTAGTCGTTTCATTGTCACATCATGGGATTGAGGTGGTATTTTTCAGTGCAGTTTAAGAAGCTGAGCTGTTCCATCTGTGCATGCAGCATCTATGTAACCTTGTCTGCTAACTAATGTAAACCACATTTTAATCTTCTGATAAAAGCAGAAGCCAGCTAATAACTGTTATGATGTCATCTAATAACTCCTCTGTTATGGTTTTGTCCTGGGACAAAACCATTAACAGGCTTTGTGACATTTCCAGACAGGGATTACTTGGTTTTACATGGTTTCAAATACTTAATACTTTATGAAATTGTTTAAAATCTTAATCTGTGCTTTTTTGAGATTGCCTGGACCAACAGAAGTCTCAACGATATAATGGTCTCAGCGCTGTAGTGGTCTCAGCGCTGTAGTGGTCTCAGCGCTGTAATGAACAGTAGGAGGAAAAGGACTGGTGTATTGTCCAGTGGACATGAATGGCCCATATGAATTGGTATTCTGCTGTATCCCTCCCCCTTTAACAGACAGATGTAACAGTAAAACACAGACGTATCCCAAGGTGGGAGAGGTTGTTGCTAAGGGCACCCATACGGCAACACGGAGAAGGGTAGTATCAAAGGCTTAACCCCCCCGCCCCCTTTAGATTCTGTGAGAATGGAAAATACCAATGAGCATTGAGGCAGCAAGGCCTCCAGCTGGGTTAGCGTTAGCAGGATCTCCGCCTTGTCACCCAGTCCCCTCATCTCCAAAGTGGAAAACACCCTGCGCTGTGTTATGGCGATGAAGGGCAGACGAAACGCATCCCCGGATTTGAAATGGTTCCTCTTTTTCACTTACACTGGCCCAGGACTCTAACGCTAAGAATTGGTGGCAGGGTCCAACATTAAGGATGGCCCCGCTGGCCCGGGGCCAGTAAGACCTAACGTCTGACCAGAAGACAAAAATAGTCACTGGCCCGTGTTGGCCAGTGCTCTATTTCCCCATTTAAATTCGTAGTATCGTATTAAAAAGTTTGCTTGTCATCTTTGTCAGTCTTCCTGCTTCGATTTTCGCTTGTTCTCGCATTAAAATGTGTCGGTGGTGCTTCTTCTCCCCCCTGGGTGTGGTACAGTACTGGTGTTGTCTGTTTTGACCAATCATAGTTCACATTGCGTTCTAGAGCAGGACTCAACTTTGGTATCGTACGAGGCAAAGCAAATATGCTCATTTTTGTTTTGGTGGAAAGAACAGGTTCCATGGGTCAGTAACAATAATGTCAGGGGAAACGTAATGCCGTTTATGTTGTGCGTTCTCGACGAAAGTGGATAAGGCGTTTATTAGGGGAACGAACAACTGCCGAAAACCTGCTCTTAGGTCCTTGCAGCATGTTGCGTGTATTACAGCCAAACGTGCTGTTGACAACCCCGCGGCTGCACCAATGAACGTCTGCATGAATGAGGTGACGTGTAGCCAAATATTGAAAAACTAATTACGACCTCCTATCATGCTGTGAAGAGGGTGAAACCATTCACGGACTACGTCCATGACATAGTCCATGAATACGGATAGAGAAACCATACAGACATGGCTTGTCGACAGTAAGTGTCATGTTAACTACGCCTGCCTAAGCGCTTGCTAGCAGTGACGCACATGAAGCCAGTTAACCAACTAGTGCCAAGTACTGTATTGCGCCATTTTTATGTTACCATAATTTAATTAATGTATTTATTTTATTTTCATGCTTTTATGTCACATCAAATAAGCAAGCATCTTCATGAAATGATAATGATATTTATAGTAGCTAATATTTTAATAACCATCTATTAAAAATTAATGCGCGTTGCATCATATTTATGTAAACAGCAATTGCTTGTATCACCTTTCATGTCTCATATCACATGCAAATTTGTGGTATATATCAATATTCTGATGATATGATATATACGTACTATATATCTGTAAAATACAATAATATTGTTATTTTTTTAATTCAGTTCGGGGGCCAGTAAAAATACAGTCCGGGCCAGTAGATTTCAGACCAACTGGACCAATAGGGCCACTGAGAAAAAAAAGTTAGCGTTGGACCCTGTGTGGTTAAACCTGAAAATCTGGAAAATGGCTGATGTTTTGTATGGCTCTGTCATGCTTTGCTTTGTACAGGGTGGAGTTTGGGGGTTTTCTTGTGGGTTTACTTGTGGGTCCTTTGCCAACAGGGGGGGCTATTGTAGCTTGTTTCCAGCCAGCTGAAAATGTGAGGCAGTGGCACAGTGATGTCATAGCACTCTGTGAAATGTCTCCAGGGAGATTTCTACATAAAGTAGACAGATCTGCTTCAGACACCAGTTCTTCATTCTCGTTGTAGAAAACATTTGTAGAGTGCGTGTCCCATGCTGAATTTGCACAAGCTAGAAAACAAAATTACGAAAATGGCAACAATACTTCAAAGAACAGAAAACATTTCGATAAATGGCAATCAAAATATTTCAAAACATAACCCCCAATAGAAAAGCTTCACATTAAAAGATATATTTTTAATAGACAGAAGTCTTAATTTTATTTTTTTATTTTTTTGAAGGAAATTGAAGGGTGTTTAACTTATGCAGCTAAATTATTCCACAGCTTATTGGTGATGAGTCTCTTCCCATCTTATTAAAAAGTGACAACATGTTTTATTATTTTAATTTCATGCCATTGAAACAGAATGATCTCGATGGGGCAGTTAACAGGTGTTTAGCTGCCATTTAGAACACACGCACGCACGCGCGCGCGCACACACACACACACACACCGAAATTGACTGATATACGCCCACACACAGAAAAGCGCTGACAGTCTGGGGTCCTTTATGAAGCACTCAACACTGGCACAGCTCCTGCGAGTGACGGTTAGCTCCTCCAGTGAGATAAGCTCGTCAGTTTAACAGCTGACTGTGGCAGCACGCTGCCAAGTCCCGGGTCCACCCCCCAACCAATCCCACGGCAATATGCACCTCGCTTACATCCAAATGGCATTCAGGGCCTTGTATTCAGGCAACAATGTTTGACCAAACTCCATCTAGTACAGGTCCAAAGGTCATCTGCTGTGTAGGGTATAGGGTGGTTTTTGGAACACAAGCCCCGCCCCTCTCTGGCTCTCCAGGCAACCATCTGTACTCACCTGATAGGATGAACAAGCACCTTTGAATTGACTGGAGGTACCGGGACAGATGGGAGCACCTCAGCAAATCTCCACACAGAACACTTCTTGTTTGGGAGGGCACAACAACATCGAAATTTCAGATAGAAATAGAATTGGTAGAACAGATGGGATTATCTGTCCCGTAGGTGAGAAGGTTGTGTCAGTCAGTGTTACATAGTACATTGCTATCGGCGATACAATAAACGTTTCACTTTGTGAAGACACTTCTCCCTGAGTGAAAACCCTTCGACTGAACCTCAAAGGCGTTGGACAGCATCTCCCATGGTCTCAGTTGGCCTGTGTGTGATTGGCTAGGGACGTTTGCGTGATTGGCTGGGGATTTGCGCCTGTCTCTCTGGCTGTTCTCTGACAGGCCGAGTCATGCCTAAAGCAGGTCCCAGGCAGGACCGGCTGGGTTTCATTAGCTCAGTGCTCCCTGTAAAGCGCAGCCTGAGTGGTCTGACTCCATCACCAGAGCCACAATACCTGGGTAGTAGCATGCTGAATCGGGGGACTTGGCTTTAGGTGCCAAGCTATCCATCTTGTGCCGAGTTAGCCACCCTGGATCCTCTCTCCCTCCCTCCCTCCCCGTGGGTGTTGCTCTTGTGGCACTTCAAACGTCCTCTCCTGTTCCTGGGGGAGGAAGATCTATGATTCATTCATTCTCATAGGTCTGGCCTACTCTGTGGAAACAGCATTTTTGTCTCTCAGCAGGATATTAATATTCATGATTTTTTATGCTTGATTTTGTTTTATTTATTTGACACATTTGACAGCCAGAATGGTTAACTGCCAAGACTTGAAATCTTAGCTGTGTTTATTTAATCACTAGATCAAGTGATTATTTAATCACTAGATCACCTGATCAAGCTACTGCCAGGGAGTTATTTATTATTTATTTACAGTGTTCTGTCTATTAATTGGAACATAAGTCAGCCCCCATTTACTTTTATACATGCTGTATACATACATGCTCCATTTCTGTTCTCTTTGTGAAGTGTCTCACCAGTTCTCTTTAGATTCTAATTTATATACGGTCATTTCGGATGTTTCCATTGTATACTTATTAAGATTTCTGCGAATGTTTCTGCTGAGGAGAGCAAAGGGAGAACTGTTCTGAGTCTGCATTCCCCTGAACTAATGTTGGTATAACCAATGCTCTGACACCCACAGGGGTTTCTGATCGGGGCGCGGCCGGAGAATGCCTGCGAGCCCATCATCCCACCCCCCACCCGGGACAACGTCACTGGAGCCTTCATCGTTCTCATCAAACGCTTTGACTGCAACTTTGACATCAAGGTAGGCTGCACAGTGCACACCTCCCCTTTAAGTATGTGAAGGGAGGCTCTTTACCAGCCCCTGATAGCCTGACGGCCCGATGTTTAGGACTGGGGGTCGGTTAATCAGTTCTGAGATCGGTGGTTTAAATGGCACATTCAACCCCAAGGCTTTATGGTTGGTAACTTATGCCGCATTTCCACTGGTGCTTTACCCCGGTACCAGGGCTTCACCTGTGATTTATGCTAATGTTGGCTCTAGACTTTCCTGTTTCGACTATACATTTGGTACCAAGGACTTAAGGAGGGGCTCAGGTGGGGAGGGAGGAGTTAACTATCAACGCGATTTGGTTTTCCGGTTATGAAAAATAAAAGTCGATATTTTTCTGGTAGTAAAATAAAATAAACAATAACGCCATGCTCAGTTTGTTTACAATATGGCATTTGAATTTGAGTAGCCTAATAAAACAAATTTCTTCCTCAAACTCCACTTACACCCATGACACTGCAACTGTAAGCCAGTGTATTCATTATTTAGTTTAATAAGTATTTTGTCAAAACTATCTACCTTATAGAAGGATTTAGGAGAATTCTGAGGTAATTTTGTGATGTTATAGGTTCTCTAGGCTACGTCTCGGTCTCAGCGCTCCGTTTTTCTATTGAGTCAATGGCATCGTGTCACCTTCAGCGTTCCAACTCTTTCCGTTCTGAGTCTTTGCTTCCCTGCGCTGTTGCTTTATTTTCTTCTTTTTTTTTTATCAGGGATCGGTTTGTTAGATCGGATGAAAACCATTACGAGAAGCTTAAAGCAAACTATACACATCGCTATTTGAATAGCACAACATTCTGCGTTTTCACAGCACGTAATGCGTCAACCTGCCAGCCCCGCCCTAAGTTCTAAAGACCGGGGCTTGGCACCAAGTGAGAGCGCTGGCGCTGGCCCGTGTCAATGGAACCAGAAAAGGTTCTGGACTTTAGGGTAAAACACCAGTGTTTGGCACCAGTGGAAACGAGGCATATGTTACCATTTCACCACTGACCTAGAGTCAGTTTCCTGTTCTACATACTGGTGGATATGGTTAATGATAAGATGGGGAAAGGAACGGTTAGGGATAAGATGGGGAAAACCTATTCCAGATTTGTACTTGTGCCCCTCCTACTTGCAGCACAGCTGACAGGAAATGAATGTTGCCCAGTCAGGACTTCCTGTGGCTATGAACCATCTCTCCCTCTTTCCCTTCCTCCTGCTCCCCCCTCTGCTCAGCCCACTGTTCTCTAATTCCTCCTGCTGGCATTGTCGTTTAACCTGTTGCTCCCCGGTTTCCCCTCGGTTGCCTTCATCAGAAAGTCAAAGCTGTAAACAAAAAGCATGGTTGTAGTTTCAACATGGAAGAGACCTTTACGTCGTGCCAACATCAGATCACCATGCTGTTCCTGTGGGAGGAGGGGGGCTGTGTGTCTTCATGGGGAAACAACGTCTTACTTCCCAGTTGAAACATCTTTTTGCCCGGAAAATCCACAAAGACCGGAGTGTAGTTGGATAGTTGGCCTATTTTCTTTCCAGCAACAAAGGAGCCGTTTAATATTTGTGCGGGACTGAAGACATTGTGCTGGTTACATTGACGTTATAAAATATGTTGTGACGAGTGTAGAAAAGTGTGTGTGTCACGGCCCCTAAACCATGTGGTCGTTCGGAAAGGTGTGGAGAGAGTGTGTGTGGAGAGAGTGTGTGTGGAGAGAGTGTGTGTGGAGAGAGTGTGTGTGGTGAGTGTGTGTTAGTGGCGGGTGGAGAGTGTGTGTGGAGAGTGTGTGTTAGTGGCGGGTGGACAGTGTGTGTTTAACTATTAAATCCCGAGAGGTGTGGAGAACACCAGTCAATTTGTCCCGTTACTTAACCTTGAAGGGAGGCTGTCTGCAGTGCATGGAGAAGAGAAGCGACAGAGGCTACGAACGGGAAGACGTTGGGACAGTAGAGGTTAAGGAGTTCAAGCAGTCGATTTATAGAATTTCAGAGGGAGGGGGAGGAGTGCGAGAGAGGAGGAAGAGGCGTGGGGGGGGTTGGATGAAAGCTACTTTCAGAGATGTGAGTAAAGGTGAAGGCGTGAGAGAATCGGTCATAGAAGTTGAGAGAGGGAGAAGACCAAACGCGGGATTAATGTATTCGATGAGTTGAGTCGCCACATCAAAAATGGTCTGCCTTTCAGATGATTGGCTATAATCCAAACACAAAAAAGATGAGGTGAGAGAGAGAACTGAAAATGTGTGTCTGTGTGAAATCAGAGCAGGGGTATTGAGGGAGAGAGGGCAGGAAGTGCATGGAGTGAGAGGAAGATGGAATGATCGAGTGAGTGGGGGGGGGAAGAAAAAGGGAGAGAGGGAGATAAGGGGGTTATGGGACAGAGACAGAGAAAGAGAGGGAGATAAAGGAGAGCGAGGGAGAGGAGAGACCGAGGAAGAGAGAGAGTGCACTGGAGAGGCCCTCTGTCTGGAGGTAGACTAGTGTACAAAGCTCTCTCCCTCTTCAGGCCTTATAAGGCTGTTCTGCATCACACACACAGCAAAGGGGTTTCCTAGGCAGGACTGAAACCGGATCTTTCCCCCCCCACCCTCTCAAGGCCGTGGTGCGTCAGCCAGAGACACACCCCATATGCACACACACTGACCTCGGACCTGCCCTTATTAGTCAGCGCCTCATACAAGCTGACCTAGGGAACTGTCCCAGGAACTGCTGATACCACACAAGATCAAAGTTGCCTGATCTTCCACTTTTTCCCCTGATCTCAGAACAGTCTCAGAACAGAGGTGGAAGGTTTAGGCAGCAGTAGCAGAGAACCTGCCTCTTAGATTTGACTCAGGGTCAGTCCTTGTATCTCTACTCCTCCCCATAGTCAACCAGCTTTAGTCCTAATCAGACAGATGTTAAAGTCTTCTGTATAGCTGACTACCATATGAGCTGGGGTGGGAGTGGCTTGAGGAGAAGGGGGTGGGTCTTGAGCAAACTGGGAGGAGACTTACTGGAGGGGGACAGAGCTTGAAACCGGACGCGTGCGTGCGTTAATATCTTACCTTGGCCTCCAGAGTTATCACACTCAAGGTGTGTGCGTGTGACAGAGGTGAAAGGGTTTCCAGAACTCCATTTATAAAGGACAGCCTCCCCTAGGGAGAGGATCAGGGAGAAGGCTGCTGGGTTAGCACTTCCTGTCTGCTGGCTGTCCGAAATAAGGGAAGATGATGAAAGAGGCCAGTTGGCGACCCTTCTGACCCAAGTTGGGGGGGGTCAGTCTGAGTCATTTTAGAAACAAAATTCTAAAAATTCCTCACTGCAACATATAGAAGGGACTTGGATTTAGGATTTCAATTAACTTCCTAAATTGACTGGAATAAAAATGGAATTGACCTTAACTCTGCTGGTCAGCATGACACTCATATTTGAAATACTTTGAGTCAAGAAATCACATTTAAGTGGGGGGAATCACATTACAGTGGAAACAAATCACATTACAATGGGAGGAGGGAATCACATTACAGTGAAAAGGATTTAATCATTGTAAAGTTTCCTTGTGTCTGGACACTTATGGCTACAGGAAGTCCCTCCTTCCCCCCACGGCTAGGCTGTGACTCATGACCTCTGACCCTGAGGTTTTAGACAGGCTTGCAATTTGGAGGACGCACTGACAAAAAACAGTGACCCACTCACACGCAGTCACTCACACACACACACACACACACACATGCACTGGCCTTCCTGTCTTCTGACTATTGTGATTTGTACCCTATTCCCTCCATAGTGCATTGCCCTGGGCCGATGTGGTGCACTTGGTAGGGTGCCATTGGGCCCGGGCCTCAGCCTGGGTGACTCCCAGATCAGATGTGACAGAGTGGGCCAGGAAGTGGCTTATCTACTGTTGTTGGGACTCTGTTGTGTTGTTTCTGTGCTGTTGTGGTGTCGCACTGATCTCTGGCCTTGTGATCTCCAGAGAGTGGCGGACACACACACACACACACACACACACCCAGGTTAACACAGCTACCTAGCTGAAATACCCTCCCATGCATCCTGCAGTGGTATCTGAAAACAGTATTCAGTTGAGTTCAAATACATTAATGTTGCTACACCTGGCAACACATAGCAACAACTACCAAGAACATAAACACCATAAAGAACCAAGGCAAGTTTCCATTGTGGTGCTTGAAAATGTATTTGACACACACACACACACACACACACTTGTTTCTGTGCAGCTGTGTTGTGCTATCAGTTTTAAGGTCCCTCCTTGCAGTTTCAACAGCTGTTATCTAATCACTAGTCTGAACCTTGAAACCAGGCCTTACCGCAACAGATTCTCTTCAACAGAAATGGAGGAAGGGAGAAGGACAGGTCTCGGGGTAATGTCCAGGAAGGCCAAAGGGGCCAAAGGGGATGAAGAGGGAGGGGGACAGATGAAGGAGTGTGAATGTAGTAGAGGGGTAACATACAACTGCTTTCTAAACAGTAGAGGGAGAATGGAGGAAGCCAGCCCCTGTTCTGTTGGCCGGGAATGACAATTCCTGTTCCTCTGTTTGAGAGCCCCCCACCACACACACACACACACACACACACACACACAGCATTAATTACTGATGCTATCTGATGCTTTTGTCACACCACCAAGGCTACGGATCCCACTTTTGGGACGGTCTCTTTCAAGGTCGTCTTTATCTGTGTGATGGGGTGCCTGTGCCTACGGGGAGGGGGACCTGAATTCCCCACAAGGTTTTCGTAGAGGTCCCTGATAGGAAAAATGTGATTTCCAAATTTAGGTTTAAGGGGGAAAATTAAATTGGGATATTGTTAGAATTGGTTCATGGGATAAATTTAGATTCCGCAGAAAGGTTGTGTTAAGTTTAAGGCCTGGGGATAGGGAACATGGGTTTCTGGGTTGCGGTTAAGTTTCAGGTAGAACTAGAATAAAATAGAATTAGGTGTAGGTTAATGACCACTACCCTGGTCATTCACTGTGTGACCTCTCCTCTCTCTAGATGCTTCTGTCCTGAACTATCTGGTATTGATGAGTCATGGCTCTCCTGGTGGAACAGTTTAAACAGCTTCCTCCATCCATGGCCAATGAGAGAACGGTCAAATATAAACTCTCAACTCCTCCCACAGAACCTAGCTGTTCCAGAACTCTCACACACACACACACACACACACACACTTAACACTACTGCAGTTACTCTGGCTACCACCACTGCTTTAAATATATAAGATATAGGGATGCTCTAATTCAACTCTGTGACCAGGAAGTGTTGCCAGACATAATGTGGCAGGTGCTGTTGGTGGAGTAAGAACTTATCTTGTGTATTTTAAAGGGCGGAGGTAAACAAAGTGTGGTGTGGACACGCCTGCGTGTGCGAGAAAGAGCGGCGAGAGTAACCTCCAAAAGTATTTGGACGGGCACAAAATGTTTGTTCTTCTGGCACCTCTTTGCAGCACTTTGGATTTGAAATGCAATACAGTTACAGTGAGTGTGATGTTAGAGTGCAGACTGTCAGCTTTAACTTGAGGATATTTTAAACCATATCGGATGAACCAAACCTCCAACAGCGCACTGAATTCATTCAAGGGCACAAGCCGTCCATGCCTTGGCCCATTCTGCAGCTTATTTCACCTCTATTGGGGAAGAAAAGCGAAGGTTTTTACTTCTTCAGAGGATATTGTTTGGCTCTGAAAGTGTCACGCATTAGCAGACTTCCTTGTGTATGCAACCAATCATGTGTGGCTTTTGATTTGTTTTCGGTTGTTTTTTTTACTTTTCAAATGCCCTGGGTAACTGTGGCATTGACAAACATTCTTACAGTAACAAAATACTGTATACCCGCATTTTGCGAGTGGCGTGTTAATTTGTCACCAGGGTAGGTACTGTTTTGTAGCAACATGGTAATTTAGTCAGTAATTTAAACTGTAATTAACTACATTTGGAAATTTAATTACCCTCTTTATATATCCCATTGTAAGTCTTATTTATATATATAAATATATATATGAGGGAGAACTGAGTATGTTCTCTGTGTTGCAGAGGAAAGACAAAGCAAAGCACAAACCACACAATTATTGCAATTTTCTTAGGCTTATCTACTACACTGTTTATTAGGCTTATCTACTACACTGTTTATTAGGCTAATCTACTACACGGATGAAGTTCAAAAGGAAAATCCTACTTAGAATCTTCTAAATTATGTAAGTATTATCTTGTTTTACCAAACTGACAGCAAAACAGGAAATGGGTTGAAAATAAAATATTGGACTTTGACATTTACGCTACATTTTCCAAGACATGTCTAACAAGACTCGAGACCATTATTCTAGATTATTTTGCTGTCTAAACTTGCAGATACCGATAGTTTAAGACTATCTATGCAAACTAAGATACATTTATTATGCAAACTATGATGAGTCTATCTAGCGTTTTATTTTTTCTCGTAATGTAAACAAGCCCAAAGATTTTTTTTTTTTTAATTTATTGACAGCAATCCTCACTGCAGTGTATCCGTAAACATTCCTGAGTCGAGCTAGTTGACCACCCATAAACAGTCCTAGGTCGAACTAGTTGACCCCTCGTAAACATTCCTGGGTCGAGCCAGTTGCTTGTGATGCACAGATACTTCCTTCATATCCATAGACCGATGCACACGCTGATAGAGCAATCTGCAGATGCTTGCAGACTTTGCACCCGGCGTGTCATCACCAGATCAGGATGCTGGAGTCTACGTCTGCCACACAGATGTTCCAGACCAGAGGTGTTGAACAGACAGTCTGCAGGCTAGTCGCATCTGGTCAGCCGGTGGTTTAAGTATTAACATTTAAAAAAAAAAAAATATACGACACATCCTTAATATACTTTCAAATTAAATAAAAATGAGTGCTGCCGCCCGGATCTCGTTCAGGACTGAATGCGGCCCCCTGGGGCAAAATTAGTTTGACTACTGCCGGACACTGTGTGATGTGTATCAACTCTTCTCAAAAACCTGTGCTCTCAGTGTGCTAAAATTGGAGACTCAGGCATGTTTCTAAATGTGGATCTTTGAGGTTTAGACTTCAATGGAGATGCAAAAGGAAACTCAAATCATTACAGATCTGTGCTCTGTACATGTATGAAAATCAGTCAACTTCTTCACTCTAAAGTGTGGTGTCTTGAAGGTCACATTCTGTGGCAATGATCATAGAGACGGTAGTAGGTGACCAGGGCTGGTCCGATGGTCTTAACTGCTAGCTCCTGTGTACACATACAGTACTGCTGCAGTTTGGGCCTGAATCCTAACCACTGCTTTTTCAGAAAAAAACTAAATGTATATTTTACCCCATTCCTGTCCAGTAAAGCATCGAGTGAATTTGGCAAAATTGGGAATTTTTTGTAAATGCGTGGAAACCAGTGTCTTCACACACCTCTATTTCAGCAGTTAAATACTGTGAGGGCTTAAAATGGTGGTCAAGCATATAGTTGATGCAGTTGTTGCCCTGGTGCTTGTTTTGCAGACATTTTGAGCCTCCTGGACAGGATTGAGAAAAGACTAGTCTCTGTTGTCTGAGCACACTACAGACTTCTCCTTGTGAGGGTTCATGTATGGGTAGGCTCTGATTTGCAGCCTCCTCTCTTGCTTGAGGAATGTCCTTATCTTTGCCTATGCAAACAGTTGGTAAGCCAGGAGAGGCTGAATTCCTGTCAGATTCCAGGCGGACCAGTGTGCTGGCATCCGAGAAGAAGCAAGGTTGATTGTTATGAGGACAATGAAAAAAAACAAGGACTCTGAAATTACAAGAACAAAACACCTGAGTAACATGGATGGAAAATAGTGCCCTGCAGAATATTTTATACTTTTATTTATGAATTGAATGAACATATAAAAAAAAAAAATGAATGAACATATAAAAAAAAAAAACAACAACAAAGTTAGGCTCCTTAGCACGCTAACCACCATGAGGTGTTAGTTGTCAAAACATTAGCAACTTTCCATTACATATTTAGCTCTGTGGTAAATGAACAAAACAGGGATTTTGTAACTAACTAATAATCATCTCCTACAGTCACTGTAAAACAATAGGTCCATCGCCAGCTTTTACTGTATACCTTCATTGAATTGCATTCATATTCAGACCCCATTTTTCCAGTCTTTCTGTTTTGTGGTGTAATTGTTTGTTTTTTGTTAGTTTGTGGAGAAAAAAAACTATTTCATTATGTCTCTGTAGAAGGATATTTTAAATGCTTAAATATATTGAATATATAATTTTATAAATAATAAAAAAAATACCCTTTGATTAGAAGTATTTACCCACAGTGTCAAAATAATTACAAACACCTTTGTCAGCGTTTTCTTATGTGAGTGTTTTTGGGTGACTCTGTGACTCTCATCTGGATCGTGTTAAATACAGTATCTCACAAAAGTGAGTACACCCCTCACATTTTTGCAAATATTTGATTATATCTTTTCATGTGACAACACTGAGGAAATGACACTTTGCTACAATGTAAAGTAGTGAGTGTACAGCTTGTATAACAGTGTAAATTTGCTGTCCCCTCAAAATAACTCAACACACAGCCATTAATGTCTAAACCACTGGCAACAAAGTACACCCCTAAGTGAAAATGTCCAAATTGGGCCCAAGTAGCCATTTTCCCTCCCTGGTGTCATGTGACTTGTTAGTGTTACAAGGTCTCAGGTGTGAATGGGGAGCAGGTGTGTTATATTTGGTGTTGTCGCTCTCATACTCCCTCATACTGGTCACTGGAAGTACAATATGGCACCTCATGGCAAAGAACTCTCTGAGGATCTGAAAAAAAGAATTGTTGCTCTACATAAAGATGGCCTAGGCTATAAGAAGATTGCCAAGACCCTGAAACTGAGCTGCAGCACGGTGGCCAAGACCATACAGCGGTTTAATCAGTTCCACTCAGAACAGGCCTCGCCATGGTCAACCAAAGAAGTTGAGTGCACATGCTCAGCGTCATATCCAGAGGTTGTCTTTGGGAAATAGACACGTATGAGTGCTGCCAGCATTGCTGCAGGGGTTGAAGGGGTAGGGGTTCAGCCTGTCAGTGCTCAGACCATACGCCGCACACTGCATCAAATTGGTCTGCATGGCTGTCATCCCAGAAGGAAGCCTCTTCTAAAGATGTTGCACAAGAAAGCCCGCAAACAGTTTGCTGAAGACAAGCAGACTAAGGACATGGATTACTGGAACCATGTCCTGTGGTCTGATGAGACCAAGATACATTTATTTGGTTAAGATAGTGTCAAGCGTGTGTGGCGGCAACCAGGTGAGGAGTACAAAGACAAGTGTGTCTTGCCTACAGTCAAGCATGGTGGTGGGAGTGTCATGGTCTGGTGCTGCATGAGGGCTGCCGGCACTGGGGAGCTACAGTTCATTGAGGGAACCATGAATGCCAACATGTACTGCGACATACTGAAGCAGAGCATGATCCCCTTATTTTGAGGGGACAGCAAATTTACACTGTTATACAAGCTGTACACTCACTACTTTACATTGTAGCAAAGTGTCATTCCTTCAGTGTTGTCACATGAAAAGATATAATCAAATATTTACAAAAATGTGAAGGGTGTACTCACTTTTGTGAGATACTGTATGTATTTCCTTATTATTTCCAAAATGCTTACGGTAAAATTTTGGTTATCATGGACAGACATCAATTATGTCTTGATATTGATTTAAAATCTGATTTGAGTCATAAGTGTAATGTGGCCAGTCACGAACATTCACTGTCTCCTTGATAAGTAACTCCAGAGTAAATTTGGCCTTGTGTTGTTGGTTATTGTCCTGCTGAGAGGTAAATGTCTCTCCTGGTGTCTGATGTAAAGCAGACTGAAGCAGATTTTCCTCTAGGATTTTGCCTGTGCTTATGCATCCTGTTTCTTTTCATTTGAAAAACTCCCCAGTCTTTGCTGATGTCCAGCGTACTCATACCAGGACTCAGCCACCACCCTGTTTAAAATGAGGCAGTTTCTCAGCATTGTCTGGTTTTGGATTTGTGACCAAACCTTTTAGGTTTAGGCAATAAAAGTGTTAGTCAGGGCTCCTGACTGCAGTCTTTTTTTCATTTTTAATTGTTTGCTCCAGCACAACCTTCTAGAAATTATTTTGTACTTTATTCCAAGTTTCATGATTTGGTCGAACGTAAATGTGAAGCATTCTTGTGTTAATGTAAACTCTGCTTGTCTGTTTCGCCAGTTTTCACTGAGTGACCAAACCAGTAAAAGGAGTTGAACTTCATCACCAGTCCATATTGGCAACGTTGAAATGTAGCATGCCAAAGCACGGTACTTACTAAAATGTAAGATTATTGTAGCTGAATCCACCCAATAAAAATTGAATGTTAAAAACATACATAATGTTCTCTACAAGGTCGTTGGTGGAAATGAGAATGTGTTCTGGGTGTATTTACCTGTTAAGAAAGTGCTGTAATGGATGTGGGCATAACTGCATGGTTATAAAAAAAAAAAACATAGAGACCCAATGGTAGTAGCCTAAAAATAGTAGCCTATAAATCCCTGTTATTTCACACAGTGAGTTTATATAAGGAATGATGTGACATGTAAAACCAAAAGATAATTTAGACTCCTAAATAAACGGGCCAGTACTTGCGCAACAACTATATTTTATTTGTACCTTCTAGATATGCTTCTAAATATGTGTCTGTTGTTTTATGCTTACATTATAAAACATTTTGCGAAATACAAAAAACAAAATAATGTGATCCACAATAAACTGTCATGAAACAAATCTCACAAGGACTAGTCTGTCTGTTAGAACATAAACATAAACAGACTCCCTAGCATCCCAGTTATAACTGTTCAATAACACGTTGACATTACCCTGCCCCTTTTAATACATTATTGGCTCAAGAAGCCAG
This sequence comes from Esox masquinongy, assembly GCA_016801175.1. Lineage (NCBI taxonomy): Eukaryota > Metazoa > Chordata > Actinopteri > Esociformes > Esocidae > Esox > Esox masquinongy. The sequence goes on from JACXGI010002254.1 coordinate 67,847, forward strand.
ACCTCACGCAAAATCTGGCAGGTCATTTCCAGTCATTTTGACCCGCCTCATCTTTTAACCCCTAGTTTACCAAATATATTGGGAGAGAAATGTGTGCAATGTTTTCTGTTTGATGCTAAGGACCTATGGAGAGGTTGAAGAGTCAAGTTTAGAAAGCCTTGTTTCTTTGCAGAGCCTCGTTGGGTTGCATTTGTCACGTACAGATGTGTGACAAGTTAAAGGAAAAACCTGAATGAATGAGTGGAGGAACGTAATGAATGCAGGTGGTTCCATAAAGGTGTAGTGCATGGTACTATTAAGCAATTCACATCCTATCATGCTCTGTGGCGTCTATGAAAATGCTGAGAAGGCCCGGTTGACCTTGAGTTTTGGATCAGGATGGCAAGGGGAAAGGATCTAACTGACTTTGGAAACGGATTCATTATTTGGGCATGGATGGCAGGAGCTTTAGTCACATAGACTGCTCATCTGGCTGGTGTTTTAATAGTGATTATAGTGACTATAGTTTACACTACCATTCAAAAGTTTGGTGTCACTTAGAAATGTCCTTGTTTTCGAAAGAACATTTTTTTTGTCCATTAAAATAACATCAAATTGATCAGAAATACAGTGTAGGCATTGTTAATTGTAAATGACTATTGTAGGTGGAAACAGCTGATTTTTAATGGAATATCTGCATAGGCATACAGAGGCCATTTATCAGCAACCATCAGCCCTGTGTTCCAATCGCATGTTGTGTTTGCTAATCCAAGTTAATCATTTGAAAGGCTATTTGATCATGAGAAAACCCAATTGTTAGCATGCTGAAAACTGTTGTGCTGATTAAAGATGCAATAAAACCAGTCTTCTTTAGACTGGTTGACTATCTGGAACATCAGCAATTGTGGGTTTGATTTCAGGCTCAAAATGTGGAGAAACAAAGAACTTTCTTTTGAAACTTGTCAGTCTAATATTGTTCTGAGAAATGAAGGCTATTCCATGCGAGAGATTTCCAAGAAACTGAAGATCTTGTACAACGCTGTGTACTACTCCCTTCACAGCACAGCGCAAACTGGCTGTAACCAGAATAGAAAGAGGAGTGGAAGGCCCTGGCGCACAACTGAGCAAAAGGACAAATAAACAGACACTTCACAGGTCCTCAAATGACAGCTTCATTAAATAGTACCCACAAAACAGCATCCTGGGGGTGACTCCGGGATGCTGGCCTTCAAGGCAAAGAGGCAAAGAAAAAGCCATATCTCTGACTAGCCAATAAAAAGAAAATAACATATCTGTACGTGGAAATGGTCGGGTCCTTTCCTTCCAGGACCACCATAGCACACATTTATTATTTCATTGCCATTCGTTCCCTATAGACTCCCCATTCATTACCCTTTGACTCCTCTTCATTCCCCATTGACCTCCATTTATTCCCCATTGACTTCCATGCGTTTCCCATAGACTCCCATTGACTCACCATTGATTCCCCTATTGACCTCCATTCATTCCCCTTTAACTTCCATGCGTTCCCCGTAGACCCCAATTAATTCCCTTATAGCACCACCATCAGGCCGATCAGCTTGAAACCTTGTGGAGGCCTTCCTGCCATGGGCTTGAACCCATATACTAAGTTTGTTTGCAGTAGGCCTCACCATCTTGCATTAATGAGCATTTGAATTGAGACCACGCCCAAAGGAATTTTCATTGGCTCATACACTGATCAGCCATAACATTACGACCACTGACAGATGAAGTGAATAACACTGTCAGTGGGTGGGATATATTACGCAGCAAGTGAACATTCTGTCCTCAAATTTGATGTGTTAGAACCAGGAAAAATGGGCAAGCGACTTTGACAAGGGCCAAATTGTGATAGCTAGACGATTGGGTCAGAGCATCTCCAAAACTGCAGCCCTTGTGGGGTGTTCCTGGTCTGCAGTGGTCAGTACCTATCAAAAGTGGTCCAAGGAAGGAAAGGCGGTGAACCGGCGATAGGGTCATGGGCGGCCAAGGCTCAGTGATGCACATGGGGAGTGAAAGCTGGCCCATGTGGTCCGATCCAACAGATGAGCTACTGTAGCTCAAATTGTTGAAAACATTATTGATGGTACTGATAGGTGTCAGAACACACAGTGCATCACAGTTTATTGTGTATGGAGCTGCGTAGCTGCAGACCAGTCAGGGTGCCCATGCTGACCCCTGTCCACTGCCAAAAGCGCCTACAATGGGCACGTGAGCATCAGAACTGGACCACGGAGCAATGGAAGGTGAATCACATTTCCTTTTACATCACTTGGATGGCCGGGTGCGTGTGCGTCGCTTATGTTCTGCTGGGAAACCATGGGTACTGCCATTCATGTGGATGTTATTTTGATGCGTACCACCTACCTAAGCATTGTTGCAGATGATGTGCACCTTTTCATGGTAACGGTATTCCCAGATGGCATTGACCTCTCAGCAGGATAATGCACCCTGCCACAAACCAAAAATTGTTCAGGAATGGTTTGAGGAACACAACGAGTTCAAGGTGTTGACTTGGCCTCCAAATTCCCCAGATCTCAATCCAATCGAGCATCTGTGGGATGTGCTGGACAAACAAGTCCGATCCATGGAGGCTCCACCTCGCAACTTACAGGACTTAAAGGATCTGCTGCTAACGCTGTGGTATCTTGGTGCCAGATACCACAGCACACCTTCAGAGGTCTAGTGAAGTACATGCCTCGACGGGTCAGGGATGTTTTGGCGAGGACCTACACAATATTAGGCTGGTGGTCATAATGTTATGGCTGATCGGTGTATCAGCCATTCTGTTAAAGATATCAACAATCCTAAATACCAAATATGTAGATACTTGTCCCAAGATGCTAAATACCGAGTGGCGTGAAGATCGGTGCAGCGCTCTAGTTGAAGGTAACTTTAGTGTTGTAGACAAAATTAAAAAATCCAAGATGACATTATGGGTTCTTGAGGCAAATTTGTTCCTTAGGTGAAGTGGGACCTATGGACCGAATTTCAGACCTCTAGGTCATACGGGGTGAAAATTCCAGTGGGGCTATTGGAGCGACTTAGATTGCTTATTATAGCGCCACCTAGGGGTCAATGGGTCTAAGTCTAATAGATGAATTCGGCAGACGGTGTATACCTATATGCAAAGTGGCATGTCTATAGCGCATGCCATCTCACAGGAATATGCGTCCAAAAAAAGTAAGAATAATAGTAATAATCCTAACAAAAATAAAAGGGCTCCTTGAGCCCCTTTGGGGGAAGGATCCCTAATTAAGATGGGCAGAAGAACACAGACACTGGACAGCGAAAGTGTTATGGACAGACAAATCTAAGTTTGAGGTGTGTGGATCACAAAGAAGAACATTTGTGAGACGCAGACCAAATGAAAAGATGATGGAGGAGTGCTTGATGCCACCTGTCAAGTGTGGTGGAGGCAATGGGATGGTCTGGGGGTGCTTTGGTGGTGGTATAGTGGGAGATTTGTACAGGATAAAAGGGATCTTGAAGAAGGAAGGCAATCACTCCATTTTGTAACACCATGCCATACCCTGTGGACGGCGCTTGACTTGAGCCAATTTCAGTACAATGCACAGCTCCAAACTATGCAAGAATTATTTAGGGAAGAAGCAGCCAGCTGGTATTCTGTCTGTATACCAGCTGACTGCTGACTTGCCAGCTCAGTCACCGGATCTCAACCCTATTGAGCTGTTGTGGGAGCAGCTTGACTGTGTGGTATGTAAGAAGTGCCCAGCAAACCAATCCAACTTGTGGGAGGTGCTTCAGGAAGCATGGGGTGAAATCTCTTCAGATTACCTCAACAAATTGACAACTAGAATGCCAAAGGACTGCAAGGCTGTAATTGCTGCAAATGGAGGGTTTTTGGATGAAAGCAAAGTTTGAAGGACAATATTTCAATTAAAAGTCATTATTTCTAACCCTGTCAACGGTTTTATTTCCCTGTTAATGACTACATATTAATTTTGCTATATTTCCTATTCAGACTCATTTCAGGTAAGTTTTCATGGAAAACGAGGAAATTTCCTAGTGACCCCAAACTTTTGAACAGTAGTGTATATTTACATTTAGACCTGTGGAACAGACATCAGTAAATGGGGTCGGAGATTGTGGTCTAAATTGTACATTCAATGACCGTGATGCTAGTTCATTACTGCAATATTTAAGGAAAAACAGGAGCAACTCTTTCCCAGGTGACTGAGAATGTCAGTGCAGGATGTGATCAGACTGTGTCAGCAAGAACAGTCTGTTGAGAACTACACAGAGAAATTACAGTAGAACTACACAGATATGGATATTATAGTAGAACTAAACAGAGACATTACAGTAGAACTACACAGAGAGGGATATTATAGTTGAACTACACAGAGAGGGTTATTCAAGTTGAACTACAGAGATATTTCAGTAGAACTACACAGAAAGAGATATTACAGTAGAACTACACAGAGAGGGATATTACAGTAGAACTATACAGAGAGGGATATTATAGTAGAACTACACAGAGAGGGATATTATAGGAGAACTACACAGAGAGAGATATTATATTATGGTTGCAGTACATAAACCCCTCATTACAAAGGTTTTTCCTTTAATTTGTCACTCGTCTGTATATTCCAGCATATACCTTTTAGTGGGTGAGACTTTCTTTCTCCTTGAAGAAAGTCAGTGGAAATGAATGTGCTGGGCGACTGTGGCAGAGACAGTTAGATCTAACCAGAGTCATCTGCTGGCTGGCTAGCTTTCCCTCTAACCCTCCCTCCCGGAGACACAAAGAGGCACAGACAGTCTTCTCAGATGTGCACACATTTACATTTTTGTCATTTAGCAGATGCTAATATCCAGGGCGACTCACAGTTAGCGCATTCATCTCAAAACACACAAACAGACTAGCACACGAGAGCACTATTTTTCCTCTCTCTGTCTCACACGCACGCACGCACACGCATGCACACTGAAGCTTATGGTAGCACAGCAAATATACATGTGGGGGGGGTTTTCTCGACGTTTCGGTTGCAGACAGACGCACATTGTAGTCATTGATGCACACGCACAATACACCCTCAGAGGGAAATACAGGCCTTCGCACAGATTTGCATGCACACACACACACACACACAGACACACACACAGATTATAGTGGGAACAAAACACCACCTTGCATTAATGCATACCAGTCTCTTTATTCCCTCAAACATCCCCCTCTTCTTTCATCCTCTTTGTCTGCATGAACAATACATTATGTTAGCTTAGCATAGCTACAGAACATACAGTACTGCCTTCTGTAGCTATACTGTATTGGGCACAGCGTTGGGAGTGTAACGGTAGCCTAGCTTAGCATAACCTATAGCCTCTGGGCTAACGCAAGCTAGTGCTGAACTGCTGTGTTACACTCATTCAATGGTTAAACATCCTGTACAACGCGCTCCTGCCAAAACGGTGAGGAAGGTTGATGCGTATGGGAAGAGCGTGCTGTGTAAAGTATTGGGGTGAGAAATCACTGCCTCTCGGTTACACCCCACGACTCACTGTGCGCACAGAGACTGTAGAGGACAGTGCTATCTGTTGACATAAATAATGGATGTGTGCCTCTTAGAATGAATTAGAGCTGGCGTTCCCATTCAAGTCAATGTTATAACGTGCCATGTGCGTGTGTGCGAGGGTGTGTGTGTGTGTGTGTGCGCGTGCGCGGTGTACCAAAGCCTGGATTATTTATAAGGGTATGTCTTTAAAGGATTTTATTCCTTTTCATGATTTGTTTTGTGGTGAGGGAAGTTGGATTTCGGATTTCTAACAGCGATTCAAAATTTTGTTGTGATGGCCGTTTTGTGTAGCATTGTTTAACTCTTTAGTTTATTTAGTGTAGTATTTACCTCTAGTCTAATGTACTCTGAGTATTTGATTTGGTCTTGAGTGAAGAAGAATGTCTATTCTTTCTCTGTTTAAGACAGAGGACTCAGCATTACCGTCTCTATTCGCTGGACATTAAAACGGTTACAGCTTCGATTGGTGCAACACTTGAATACACAGTAGCGGCTGCAGACCTTGTTTTCTCTGAAGACCTGACCCCCAGAGAGGAGACGGGAGGATAGAAAAGATGTTTGATCATTGACTAATGACAGTTAAGAACACGGGGAGTGTTTATGCAGTCATTTGGTGGTGGGGGAGTTGGAGGGATGTTAGGCGGGGGGTGTGGGGTGGGATGTGCGGTGGGGTGGGGGCGGGGTGAGCTCTTGAAAAGTTGGTGGGGAAGAAGATGCCGCAGCGGTGTGTCATTGGCCTTTCATTTTGAAATGAATTTGCTTCTTCTCTCTCCATTAGGCTGAGTGTGCCACACTCAGTGCCTTGAAGTAGCCCCGTCTGTTGGGTTGGTGTAGTGTGGGAAGCTCAACAGTCTGGGTGTTTGTGGATTCTGCTTGTGGGCCAGTAGACATTAAGGAACTTGAAAGACTCTACGCTGTGTATTTCACAAACCCTCCGTTCCCTGTGGTCTAGGATCAACTCTTCGGTCCTGCTGACGTTGAGGGACAGATTGTTTTCGTGGCTCCACATTGTCCAGTCCCTGACCTCTGCGGCTGGTCCCTGACCCCTACGGCTGGTCCCTGACCCCTGTGGCCCTTACCCCTGATGTCTCGTCGTCTGGCCTGGCCAATGTGGACCTATTTGAAATGTTTACTTGCATTAGCTACGGAACGTGAGGTCACCTTGTCCCTGACAACAGCAGGTTCTATCAAGCGTGGTTCAGTGTTACTTGGTAGTCATCTAGTCGGCTCTGGTCACCAGGCAGCTCTGCGACGGGGTTGTACTCTTTGGTCCAGTGTTGGCACTTCACCGGTGTTAGGGCTTGTCAGACATCGTATTAATCCCAGCCATTGTCCAGTCTGTGTTCGGGAAACAGTTGTGTAGTTTAGTGTCCCCTTGCATCCGAGCACTTCTTTATTTAGTGCATCACTGGTCATTTTGGTAGAGTAGTGGTAGGGCTGTAACGATATCAGATTTTCACCAGACGATTATCTTGGCCAAAAGAATTCCCGGTAACGAAATATTCGAGGTATCTCCAGAAAATTTTAAGGAAAAAAAATGCTATCAGTCAAATTCATCAACTTTGTTTAATGTGTGTTTTTTCTTCTCTTTTTTGGCAAATGAATTCCACTCAAAATACGAGTGTGTGGAGCTGGAGAGAGTCTGTAACCATAACTGTACAAATAAAAAAGTAAAAGCTTACAAAAAGAACAATTACACTTAATGGATAGTGACAAGGCAACCAGATAAACTGATAAACCAAAGATCCACAAGGCCTAAGACTGAGAGAAGTTTTTGGAAAAATACAAAACATTTCCGCCTAATGAATAGGCTACGAAAAGGCATTAATTCAAACGCTAGTTTTTAGGTCTAGGCTCGTAGTTTAAGCACATGCATCGTTTGTCCATGAATACGCTATGGAAAAATACGTCTTTTTTTCCATGTGAATAAGCTACAAAAATGGCATGTCTTTGCGGATCTCTCCCGGGGGTTTTAGTGGAGCTAACGAGTTGATTTCAACACTGGTGCATAGGTCCAGTCTACTTGTTTAAGCACATGCATTGTTTGTCTATAAGTGACATGAATAAGGTATTGAAAAACCGAGAGGAGTTTTTTGGAAAAATACAACTTCAATTTCGCCTAGTGAATATGATATTATCATATGTGTATTATTAACATGATATCATTATTTCATTTTTAAAATATCACGGTTATCGTCAATACCGGTATACAGTTGTGCTCATAAGTTTGCATACCCTGGCAGAAATTGTGAAATTTTGGCATTGATTTTGAAAATATGACTGATCATGCAAAAAAAAGTATTTTATTTAAGGATAGTGATCATATGAAAACATTTATTATCACATAGTTGTTTGGCTCCTTTTTAAATCATAATGATAACAGAAATCACCCAAATGGCCCTGATCAAAAGTTTACATACCCTTGAATGTTTGGCCTTGGTGACACACACAGGTGAAAATGGTAATTAAAGGTTAATTTCCCACACCTATGGCTTTTTAAATTGCAATTAGTGTCTGTATATAAATAGTCAATGAGTTTGTTAGCTCTCACGTGGATGCACTGAGCAGGCTAGATACTGAGCCATGGCGAGCAGAAAAGAACTGTCAAAAGACTTTAATGGAACTTTATAAAGATGGAAAAGGATATAAAAAGATATCCAAAGCCTTGCAAATGCCAGTCAGTACTGTTCAATCACTTATTAAGATGTGGAAAATTCAGGGATCTCTTGATACCAAGCCAAGGTCAGGTAGACCAAGAAAGATTTCAGCCAAAACTGCCAGAAGAATTGTTCAGAATACAAAGAAAACCCCACAGGTAACCTCAGGAGAAATACAGGCTGCTCTGGAAAAAGACGGTGTGGTTGTTTCAAGGAGCACAATACGACGATACTTAAACAAATATGAGCTGCATGGTTGAGTTGCCAGAAAGAAGCCTTTACTGCGCCAATGCCACAAAAAAGCCTGGTTACAATATTCCCAACAACACCTTGACACGCCACACAGCTTCTGGCACACTAATTTGGAGTGAC
>JACXGI010002255.1:0-48250 GCA_016801175.1 Esox masquinongy
AACATGGAGAAGCTGCGTTTAGCACATATGCTGTACACAACTGGAATAAACTACCAGAAGATCTTAGACGTGCCCCAAACGTATCCATTTTTAAATCCAGGTTAAAAACACTACTCTTTTCACGTGCCTACGACTGAGCACTTAAACTTACCACACTGTTTAGCCTCATAGCTTCCTATGTTTTTATCCCATTTTTAATATTTTTTTAAATCTTTATGTTTTCTTATTGTATTTTTATTATTATGCTGTTTTTATTTGTTTGATGTTTTAATTTGAGTATTTGTTTTTATGTTATTGTATTTTTATATATATTTTTTATTTTATTTTTCTTTGTAAAGCACATTGAATTGCTTCGATGTATGAATTGTGCTATATAAATAAACTTGCTTGCTTGCTAACATGAGTTTGAATGTGATTGGTTTATTCTGAACACAGCCACATCCCCAGTTATAAGAGGGTGTGCACACTTATGCAACCAGGTTATTGTAAGGTTTTTATTTTTCAATTTTCCCCCTCGAAGATTTCAGTTTGTTTTTCAATTGAATTGTTCACATTATAGGTGACATTAAAAGTGGAAAAAGTTCTGACATGACTTATCTTTGTCTCATTCTTTTACATCACAAAAACCTGGCATTTTCACAGGGGTGTGTAGACTATTTATATCCACTGTATATTGACAGAGTATCTCTGTATTTCTTTCCTATCTTAGTACCTTTGGAGATCCCTCTATTGAAGCGCATGCACCCTTTGACAATCTCAGAGTCCTCCCTGAAGGGCAGCTTACCATTGACCATGCCAAAAAGAAGAACACCTAGGGACCAGATAGTGGCTTCGTTCCCTTGGTACTTTCCTTCCAGAAACCACTCAGGGGGGGGGGGTGTACTCAGCAGTACCTGAGGGAGAGACAGAGACACAATGTTGGATTGAACATAATCAACATACTGTAGGAAAGCTGAATTCAGTCTTTATCTCTCACCTGCAATCTCCCGGTAAGATTGATCTCTCAGTAGATCTCCGCAGCCGAAGTCGATGAGCTTGACTTTCATAGCGTCCATCTGTACCAGCAGGTTTTCCATTTTGATGTCGCGGTGGAAGACGCCACGGTTCTGGCAGTGCTGCATGGCGACAACCACCTGGTGCATGATGTCCCTCACTACGGCCTGGTCCAGCTTCCCTCCCATTGCCATGCAGTAGTCAGACAGGTCCATGCAAGGTGTAGGACGCTCCAGGACCAGGATGATCATTTGGGAAAGCTCGTACCAATCCAACAGCTCCACCACGTTCTCACAGACTGGGGGCTGGCTCACCAAGAGCATCAGAACGACTTCCAGAGGATGACTGCAGATGGTTCCAGGCTAAATAGGAGGTTGAATAACACAGTTTAGCGCAATGCATTTATATTTGTCTTTAGCGCAATGCATTTATATATTGGTCTGACTGTACATATGTTTGCTAGGCAGGCTGGCACTCTAAATCATAATTACATGACGGTACTTATGCTTGTAAGGTATCACTGATTAATATTACTCAGACTCTACTTACAACTGTGAGGTAGTCCTCCAATTCACACTTTGGGATGTACTTAATAACTACCTAAGTGAAGAGAGAAATGCATTGTTAATACACAACATAATTGTGGTTCTGTTTCATGCTACGAACAAACCACACTAAAGAGGAAGGAATGAGAGGGATGGTAATTACTTCTTTCCCATCTGTCCTTCGTGTTTCTTCAAAGACATAGCCACAGCCTCCTTGTCCCAGCATCCTGCCTATGCTGTAGAGGGAGGTGAAACACACTGCAACACAAATATCACAGTTGAGGACATTACTCAGAACTTTCCTGTTACTGCACAATTTTTCAGGCTATTCAAGTTTTGGGAGACTTCCCTGAGTACAAGAACCAGATCTAAAATAGAACAGCCATTATCAATAAAATCCAACCAGTCAGTCCTGAGGTTCTATAGGTATTTACGTTTTATGACTGATTGACCATTTTCTGCACTCATCTCATTAGAACATTGTAAAACTACAAAAACACTCAAACTTATGGTAGGTTATGACCAATATGCCTGACCTCCACGTTGCGGGTTACGATGGACTTTGGCCTTGCATATAGAGCACAGGTCAGAGCAGCTGGAGTCAGCTTGCTCGCTACTAGCGGATGTGTCTGCTGTTGATGCAGAGTGGTTTGCTGTGCCTAATGCACTGCTTGATGGAGTGGCCACCTTGATTTTCTTAGCAGACCTGAGGTTGTCTGAATCCAAATCCTGGAAAACAGTCTTCCTTTTCCTTTTAGACACAATATCACATTGCTCTCCTTTGTCCTCCATCTTCGGTGTTGGCAGCGGGACACCTCTTCTTGGCTTCTTTGAAGTTGCCCTGGTCTGCATGGCCAAGTCAGGATCAGCCACTTTATTGTTAATCTGACTTGTCTGGGGACTAGGTGGTTCAGGAAGCACAAGAGAAACGCTTTTGGCTTTTAACCATTTCTTAGCCGGGTCTTTTCCTCTGTCCCTATCAAATCTGCACTTTCTCCTCATTCTCAGCACCTTGTTCTAAAAAAAAGTTTGTGATTATGGGGGTTGTAATTTATGGGGGTTGTAATTTCTAAGGTACCAAAACATAAAAGCTATCTTCTGTCCAGCACAGAGCCCCAACCACCCAGAATATTGTCTGAACTAGTAACATTTCGTGAATAATGGTTAGGCCTGTCGCAATTATTAGATAATTTCCAGATCGAGATTATCTGAAACAGATCGCTATTCTTTTTCTTTTTAAACGATCTTTTTGCACAATATTTTGATTCCAAAATCCTGTTTACAATCTGAATAAGGGATTTTTACCGCAATGTTAGAAACTTCCCTAAAAATATCATGCGAATTATGTCCGTTTACATCAGTTAGGATGTCCAGGGACGCAGAAGAGCGTTTGAGAGCTCTGCGAAAGGTTATAGGCGCAGATATTTTACTGAAACTTATTAATTTCTCAGTATTTTTAAATCTAGTTTAGAATTGTTTTGCAATGCGTTACGTATTTTCGTAACATTCTTATTTACTAGACAAACGCGTTTCAGTCGCCTATTGGTCGCATCAAGTGTGATCAACAAAAGAAAAAAACACAAGCGTGTGTTACATTTTTAGCTGAATGAATTAACTGAACGTTGAAACACGTTTTGCTATGTTAGGAAGGCCTACATAATGGTTTCAGAATAAGCTAGGCTATTTCAAATAAAGGCTACAGGCCTAATCTTTGCACCATTGTGACCTTCATCACAATGCGCAGGAAAATGGAATCGTCATTTCTTTCTGGTTGCATTTTGTGAAGAGCAATAATGAACAACATTAGTGGTGGTTCCAAATCCAAACAACTGCACCGCTCTGAGCGCATTTCGGTTTTAAGCCAAATGAAAGGTCAGCCCAATAATTTGGTGGAGGCGAATTGTCGGATTTGCTCCATAAATCAGAAGACCTATCTCCGGATCCACCACGTATATTTTTGGGGCATTCTACCAGAAACGTACATTTCCACTTCTAAAAATCTTGGGGGGGGGGGGGATTATCTTATTCTTGAATCTGAACGTACAGTCATATGGAGGACATGTTAAACTATGAGAAACACATACCATGCCATCTCAGTATGTTTTTATGATTGAATAAAATAAATGTTTATATGCATTTCACCCCTAAAATGTCAGGCCCTGTCACAGACAAATTTGTATATGTTAGAATGATTTCCTAATGTGGCAATCATCCACCTATAAATTAACAGCTTTCATAAATCGCGTCTCGCGTTCATAAATTATAGCCTAAGGTGCTAATTAACCATTCGTCATTCATGTTGAGAAAATCAGCGCGGTCACGGAATGCCCTTTCGCGTCTCAGCTCAGCACCGTGGTCCTTTAGAAGAGCAGGTTCTGCCATTATTAGGGTACAAGCTCAACCCACAACCACTGGTTTATTTATACTCCCACTAGTAAATTTAAGACCTGTTAGCTAATCAAGATGCCAGCCACCGAAATTACCACCATTTATGATCTTCACGTCCATACTATAGGCATGAGTGGCTTAGGAAAAGCAAGACAAGCAAGTTTCTTTGTTTAGCGCGATACATACACAAAGACAATCCCAACCTTACAAACGCACGAACAACTGAAATAAGAAAAAAATGCAGCATGAAGTGAAAGGAATAAATCATAAAATAATAAGGTAGTGATACAGTATTTAACATTTTGGTATGTTTATATGTGCTATATTCCTATACTACCTATACTGCTAAAAAAAAAATAAGGGAACATGTAATCTTCACAGTATAACACAAAATCAATTCAACTTCAGGTATATCAATCTGTCCAGTTAGGAAGCATAAGTGATTGTGAATAAATGTCACCTGTTCTGGTGCAAATGAAAGTGACAACAGGTGCACTGGAGAGGCAACAGTAAAACAACCCCCAAAAAGGGAATGGTTTTGCAGGTGATGGTCACAGAAAATTGCTCTCTCCTTATCCTTCCTGATTGATTCTTCTCTAGTTTTGCTAGTGTCCATGTCACTACTGGTAGCATGAAGCAGTACCTGCAGCCGATTCAGGTTGCACAGGCATTCCAGCTCCTCCAGTATGGCACATCCATATGTGTCGTCGCAAGGTTTGCTGTGTCTCCCAGTACAGTTTCAAGTGCATGGAGGAGATACCAGGAGACAGGCTGTTACACGAAGAGAGCTAAACAGGGCCATAGAAGGGCATCAAACCAGCAGCAGAACCAGTATCTGCTCCTTTGTGTAAGGAACACTGCCAGAGCCCTACAAAATGACCTCCAGCAGGCTACGGGTGTGCATGTTTCTGACCAAACTGTCTGACGTCCTCTAGTGGGACCTGTGCTCACAGCCCCGCACTGTGCAGCTCAATTGATATTCGTCAGAGAACACTGGAATTGGCAAGTCCGCCATTGGCGCCCCATTCTCTTCATTGATGAGAGTAGGTTCACACTGAGCACATGTGACAGACGTGAACAAGTCTGGAGACGCCGTGGTGAACATTATGCTGTCTGCAACATCATCCAGCATGACCAGTTCGGTGGTGGGTCAGTAATGGTCTGGGGAGGCATATCCTTGGAGGGTCGCATAGACCTCCACTTGCTTGCCAACGGTAACCTCACTGCTGTTAGGTACCGGGATGAAATCCTCAGACCCATCGCCAGACCTTACGCTGGTGCTGTGGGCCCACAAAATGTTCTGCAAGCTTTCTGCTTTGACACTGTAGGTGTGATCGAAGCGTAATTCCTGATGTCCACCAAATACGTCAAAACACGTTGCATTGCGCCGGAAGTCATTCATTGTCAATGGAGCCAATGAGAGCTACGTGGAACCGAGTGGCACGTAGCATGACCAAAGCCAACTAGTCAAAAAATGGCAGGTTTATCAAATGTTATATTATTTACAATGTCAAATCTACATTGGGCAAGCTAAATTTCATAATCTGCTAAATAAAATAATTCAACTTCAAAAACAAATTAAGTAGATATCTAACAACAGCAGTCAGCTAGCTTTGCATTAAACTACTATACAATGCTAACCATTCTGCTCTAGCTTAGCTGAATCACCACCACCTGTTTTCCACAGCAAACTATAGTATCACATTCAACTGCGCAGATATGTCAACTGTAGTAGCAATCCTGCTCCAGGCATCATTTTTGGCATTGATGTCCCGGTAGCAATATGCACTTTGGTCGTAGAGCAGGTTCTCTCTAGAGACTGCAAAAATAATATTCTCCCTGCTTCCAAACGTATTGCCTTGCGAAAGCAAATGTGTGTCAAGTACAAAAAAATACATACTCTAAAATTTGATCGTATTTGGTGGACATCAGTCGTAATGATATGCAATTGCCCAATGCAAGGTAGGGCTCAACGCTAGCCAATCAGACCTGTGTACGATGCGTCCATTGGTTATCCCACAGTAAACAGGGTGACGGAGAAATTCCACGTAGATGCCCAACGTCCAGTGACTCCAGTAGGCCTGCGGACTGCTTGTGTAGCTATTCCATCATAATTAGTGTCTGCTAGCCATGCAACACCGCTCAGTTTACAAGTTCTTCACTATCAAATATCAAATCATACATTTGATTCTCATCACGGGCCAAACAAATTAGGCATTAGGATTTGTTCATATTGCTCTCGTTTTCGATGTACATAGCGTAGTTCACATGGCGTAGTGGTTAGCTATTGAACTGTCTATTTCCTTTCTAAAGAAACGTACCGGCCATGGAGTGATTCGAGTCATTGTTTTCTTTATAGATACTGTATAGCTGTTGATACAAGGTACTGCCATCTTGGATTACGAACTCGGGTCTAGTGGGGTCGCTCCGACTTTCCGAGTTGGAATTCGGAATTGAGGGGGCGTTCCATTTGAAACTTCAGAATTCCGACCTCCAAGTACAAATGGAACGTGCCATAACCATCCCAAACATAGCGTATTGGTCTGTCATGTTGGTGACCGGGGTTTGATCTTTGCCATGGGCCACATAAATTAGGATTTGTTCATATTGCTCTCGTTTTCGATTTACATAGCGTAGTTCCAGACATCCCAACCTGCAGAAAGTCATTTCAGGGAGGTGGCTTCACCGGGGCTTCTTACACATCCTGGGTGACGGTTGTACAAATCTCTGAGGTCTGCAGATAGTTCATTGGACCTTATTCAGACAGGTCATTTCTAAACCATGTCCAATCAATTGAATTTGCCACAAGTGGATACCACTCAAATTCTAGGAATGTGGCAAGGATCATAAAAGGACACACGATGCAACTGAGCACAATATGGAGTCTCTAGTTTTCCAAAGGTACTGTATATAATTATATACATTTTAAATAGCAAAGGTGTAGAGATATTCCTGTAGGGAATTGTTTTATTTTAATTTCCAAGTGTCCAACCCTTCTTCAAATGATTATGATTTTATTCTATACATTTCCTCCTGAATAGTACTGTAGTTATCAGCACAAAGGCAGTGATAGTATTTAGCAGTAGCATGTCTGCAGAGGAGCTATCAAAACAGACTGCATTACCCCTAACTACTGCACTATAACATTATGAATCATACCAACAAAACTCCAGAAGCCTGATCCAGGCATGTACAGAAAAAAACCTTAAATTAACTGTCAGTACAATACAGAAGGGGATCAATGTGAGTGCGGCAAAGAGGGTAACTACGGCAGTGCTGCCCAGGGGACATGCCATGGGTGTCCATGTCCCTTTGTTGCCAACAGGTTTGTTTTCTATACACTTAAGATTAACATGTACAGTAGTTAACATGTATAAGTAGCTACATTGACATGCTTGGTTTGACATTCCCCAGATCAAAAATTGGGTGAAAACATGTTATTACTATTGGTAATCCAAAGTATTTTTCCCCCCTTTGTGTAGTTTTGGAGTAGCCTATCTGGAAATGAATGCAAATGATATTGAATATTTGTGTAAACCTGGCTACACTGGAACCAGATTTGAGAAGTGAGCGGATGTTTTTTACAGTACATATAAAAAATACTAACATCATTGTAACAAAAGTGTCAATTGTATCTTCCTTCAAGATCTTCCTTCAGGCAGATGAGGTCTTGGATACTATTGTAACCCGATGATACATGGAAGTGGGTGCGAACTATCCCACTGGGATGTTTCCAGTACCTGTGACCATCGGACTGGAAGTGAGCTCGGCACATTAATCAGCCATGTAGAAATAAAAAGAATATCTTCTATAATTATGAAGCTATAGGATCACATATTGAAGAAAAAACAGCATTCATTGTTATGTTGATGATGGTTTGACTTACTGATTTGCTGTGGCTGTTACTCACTGTCTGCTGTCTCCCCCACAGAGTTCATATTACCCTGTGACCTCAGCATAGATGCCCAACACAAAGGTGTGAAAAGCACATAGTCATCCATATTCTCATTATACTAAGCTATTATCTGTTGTTGCCAGCATTATTCACACCCTCCAGCTCTGTTGAATTACTTAGCTAGATTATTAGATTTTTCTCTCTTGGTGGTCAGTGTGACAGCTGTACTCAGACCTTACTGAATGATTGGTAAAACATGGAAAATGGTCTGGAACTGCTGAGGCAGCTGCTTCATGGCATTGGTTCCTAGAGATAATTCGCATTGGTTCCAACAGATCATTTTAACACAACAGAGCACTAAAAAGAAACATGGTTAAGTTTGACATATTGTAAATACATGTAAATATTTAAACGTGGCTAATTGATAGTAAAGGGAGGTGTGAGATGATGCCGTGCAGTAGGGCTTATATTGTGATTTATTCAAGATTTTTCATTGACATGATATTAATGACGCAACCTTTTGGTTTTATATACTGATGATGACACTGGTGTGCAGCATTGTAACTCCATCCCAAATGAAATTCTTTCTTATTCTGAATTAATGCCCCTGGTTCAAAATAATAATTGTTTGTTCATAAAGGTCTGTATATAATGGGTTAGCAGACCTTATGTACATTTTTTTTGAAGGGCTGTAGACAAGGGGTTAGCAGACCTTATGTAATTTTTTTTTATTTTTTTTGTGACACTTCAACTTATTTTGTATTCACATACTTATCTCCTTTCTTTCAGATCATGGCTGCCTCTGATAGTTCTCATCATAAGTGCCTAAACAGCCCTGATTCATGAGACAAAGCAAGGGTATCCTGTAGCTCAAAAAGTTGATGTGATAGAAAGAAAACGGGGTCATTTTTGGATTCAGAGGCCAAAAGTTAGTCAAAAACAACTGTCAGATCTAACTAATTGAAAATTGTTCCCCAGTGTCATCGATGGCACCAAGGTGGAATGTGTGTCCCGGTTCAAATTCCTGAGTGCTCACATCTCAGAGGACCTTTCCTGGACCTTCCACACCTCAGCCCTGGTCAAAAAGGCGCACCAGCGCCTATACTTTTTGAGGACGCTGAAGAAGGCCCACCTGTCCTCCAAGATCCTTGTGAACTTTTATCGCTGCACAATTGAGAGCATTCTGGCTAACTGCGCCACAGTGTGGTTTAGTGATTGCTCCCGTGGCTGACCGGAAGGCCCTGCAACGGGTGGTGAAAACCACCCAGCACATCACTGGTGCCCAGCTCCCAGCCATCGTCAACCTCCAGCGCAAGCAGTACCTGCACAGGGCACGCGGCATCACCAGGGACCCTTCACATCCATGCCACAAACTGTTTGCCCTCCTACCATCAGGCAGGCGGTACAGGTCTCTTCGTTCCAGTACCAGCAAGCTCAGGAACAGTTTCTTCCCATCTACTGTAACCCTGCTGTACTCTGTGACCCATCACTATCCATACACACACCCTGCCTCTCAGGGAACTTGTTGCACTACTCCCCTTGTACTACCGGTCTCTGACACTGCCTTGCAAAGTCTGATAATGTAGTTCTCAGTAGTTACAGGTACGTGTCTACCTCACTGCTGTACCTTCAACTTGCCTTCATTGCACCTTTGCCATAGTACTTGCATTTTTCAGTTGTTAAATATACATGTCTACCTCGGGACCTCATTGCTGCTATCTTGGCACATGCTACCTTACTCCTTCAATTTGCCTCGATTGCACATTTTGAATGCCATTTAGAATTGCCATTTGTACCCGCATAACTATTTATGCCATTTGTAACGTACACTATACTTAATACATTTTTTGCCCCACTATTTGGCTTAAATGCACATTTAGTATCGCCATTTGTACTGCATTTGACTTTACACATCTATATATTCCACTTGTAATACATATATACTTAATACTTGTAAATGTTCTGCCCTCTTCTATTTGCACTTTTGGTTAGATACTAACTGCATTTTGTTGTACTGTACTTGTTCAATGATAATAAAGTTGAATCTAATCTAAATGTATTGAATAATCACCCAGCCCTACTGTGCAGTGATAAGAACATTCTCCAAATCAGATATAAATTATTAATATGCCAACAGAAGAATTATTAATTATGTTGCACATTTAATAAAGTTAAGCCAGCAATTCATTCTGACCAGCCTTACTGACTGATCAATCGCAAACTATATTTCTGGCGGGATCTTTCTCTTTCCAGGCTAACAGCACCCTCTCAGATCCTGAGAAAGTCTTGGAGATAGTGAACCAAACCAAACAGAGAGCTAAGCATCTTATCCGTGACACTCAAGATCTCTTAGTTAAAATAGAAGGTAAGCAAAGTGTTTCAATATGGTAATATATAATACATCTATTCATCTCTTCTATTCATCTCATCACTTCTCTCACTCTCAAATCTCAGTCGGCAGCTGATTGAGGCTAACTCCATTATACCCTATCTCACAGTGCCTGTGGAGAAGTTGTCTAGGAAAACGGAGGTGCAGTACATGGCCTGGCTGCAGTAACCAGACAAAGGAGGATGCTAAGGTGGAAGGAGAGGCCCAGAAACATAAAACATTGGGCTATTGGCTTGGACTAGTGTCACAGTTCACGGCAGTAACTGAACTCCAAAAGGATTTGGACATTGACACATTTTGTGGCATTGTATACAGACACTTTGGATTTGAAATTATTCAATGACTATGGGGTTACTATGGAGTCCAGACTATCAGATTCAAATTCAGGGTCTTTTCAGCCATATCAGATGTAGTAAATTAAATCATGTTTTGAACAACCCCTCCCACCCCACCCCCCGCCACCATCAATTACAGGGGGACAGTTGTTTCTTATTAGACTTTGTAAGTGTATTTGTTTGCATTGTTATAAGGTCTGCCATCAACTCACTCCCTCAACCAAACCACCAATCCTCTGAATGCAGCTCACTCCCTCAAACAAGCCACAAATCCCCTGAACGCAATACACTCCTCAGATCACAATCACCAGAATTCTCACCTGTTCACACTCACCTGTTTCCCATTAGCCCCACTATTTAGTTCAGTTCTGTGCACTATTTTCTTTGTGATGTATTGTTGGCTTTCACTGCAACTCTGCTAAGCCCTTTCTTGAATGACGGACGTTATTGGATATTTGCATACCAACCTGTTTTTGCCTGATTTACCTTTGACTCCGATTCCTAGTCTAGCCTCAGTCTGTACTTGTGCCTGCCTTTTGGATTCCCGGTGTATGACCTTCTGTCTGTCCCTTGACCACGCTTCCTGCCTCCTCCTGTGGATTATTTCAATAGACATCTGCTTTGCTCTGCACTTGAAACCAGTCCTCTGTATTCCCTCGTATTCATTTCAATTGTAAGTGTATGGAAAACACCATTACGTTCAGTATGAACATAACAGCAGTTAATTTGTTTGTGATTGCAAGAGGAAAGAGTGAAATGTTGTGGAGTTAGTGTTTTGTTTTGGGCATGTACTGTATGGATGCCTCTGGGACTGGCTTGTCTTTGATTGATGTAACTGCTGACGGCAGCAGGAGGATGGATTTGAAAGTGTTTTGAAAAAAACATCTTGTATGCTTAGATACAACTAAATGTCTTAAAATTTATTTGACAGTGCTTTGTCGTGCAGCTTAACAATAATACCAAACACACTGCCATAGCTAGCAAGCAGTTTATCAGGACCTAGCCTCTTTAACTATGCCTAGCTTGTCATTAGGCCAGGTGCTCATGAGAATAATGCCTTGAGTGCAACAGTAGCTAGCTAACAGAAGATGGCAGCAAAATCACCAAATAAAACCCCATCAAAATCTGTGTCACATTTGTGGTGAATGTCAGTCTTTGAGAAACAAACATAACCTTTTCCTAGGTAAATTGTCGTTATTGTGACCGGACTATATACACTCGCTTTAGAAGATACACTGCTCAAAAAACTTTAGGGAACACGTAAATCACACTGGGTTTCAATGAACTAAATATAATAAAAATCAAAATCTTTATTGTACATTGTGTAATTCGTTGAGAACAAAATGACGTAACAACCGTCAATGGAAACCAAAATCACCAACCGATTGAGGACTGGATTCAAACTCACTCTGAAAATCTAAGTAAGCAACTGAAATGACAGGCTGGTCCAATTTGCATAAAGTTCATCACGGCAACTCATAAAGTGACTCAGTAGCGGAGCCCAGGACACACTGCACCAGCGTAAGATCTGACGTTGGGTCTGAGGATTTCATCCCAGTACCTAAGGGCAGTCAGGGTACTGTTGGCTAGCACGGGGAGGTGTGTGTGTGTGACCCTCCAAGGATATACCTCCCCAGACCATCAGTGACCCACCGCCAAACCGGTCATGCTGGATGATGTTGCAGGCAGCATAACATTCACCACAGCGTCTCTAGACTCTCACGTGCTCAGTGTGAACCTGCTCCCATCTGAAGAGAATGGGACACCAACCTCGGACCTGTCTGTTTCTCAAAGTTTTGTCAGAAACATGTACACGGTTAGCCCGCTGGAGGTGATTTTGTAG
This sequence comes from Esox masquinongy, assembly GCA_016801175.1. Taxonomy (NCBI): domain Eukaryota; kingdom Metazoa; phylum Chordata; class Actinopteri; order Esociformes; family Esocidae; genus Esox; species Esox masquinongy. The sequence continues at coordinate 12,389 of JACXGI010002255.1, forward strand.
GGTTTTGGCAGTGCTCCTCCTGTTCCTCTTTGCACAAAGGAGCAGATATTGGTCCTGCTGCTGGGTTGCTGCCTTTCTATGGCCCTGTGCAGCTCTTCTCGTGTAACGGCTCCAACTCCTGGTATCTTCTCCAAGCTCTTGAAACTGTACTGGGTGACACAGCAAGCCTTCTTGCGTTGGCAAATAGGTATGTGCCATCCTGGAGAAGCTGGACTACCTGTGCAACCTGAATGGGTTGCTGGTAATGCCTCATGCTACCAGTAGTGACAAGGACACTAGCAAAATGCAAAACTAGAGAAGAATCCATCAGGAAGTATAAGGAGAGAACAATTGTCTGTGGCCACCACCTGCAAAACCATTCCCTTTTTGGGGGTTGTCTTGCTGTTGCCTCTCCAGTGCACCTGACGTCACTTTCCTGCTGCCTTTCCTAACTGGACAGAATGATATCCCTGAAGTTTAACTGACTTGGTGTTATACAGTGATGATTGTGTTCCCTTAATTTTTGTATTTTAGATTCAGCCCAAGTGTGAGATATATCTATATGAAGGTTTGTTTGAGAATATTCGTAAATGTATGTACAGCAATGACCATGCCTGCAAGTGCCAAGTGGTGGTATTGGGAACTGCTTCTGAAATGTAGACTATAATAGTTCATGTGAAAAATATATTTTCAAAATGTGTGAACTACATTTTCTGGAAAATAATAAAATCATGTATCGATTTAATTGTCTTTACATTGCCCAAGTCATGCAACGTTTCTTAACAGGCTACGATTTTTCATGTAATTTTATGACTTTTTAATCGTAAGAATCCATATAAGGTAGTCATTTTTTAAATTATACTCGCCTCATGTAAAATCATTGTTGAATTATAACAGAAAATTGGAAATACTTTTCAATAGGACCTCATCAGTTTGGCATCTCACACAGGATGAACCAGCCGATAAATGCCCGCAAAACTGTTTTCCATAATGTATCATTCTAAGTTGGAGCTAAAGGGGGTTTATTTGTTTATTTGCCATTTATTGGTTTCTAAAACGATAACCCAGATCGACGTAAAGGACCATCCAAAGAATAGTACGAGAACAGAAAAGCCTTCCACAGAATTGGCAGGTGATATGCGTAAAAGTGCTGCTGATTGAGAAGGCGGCAGTTGGAACGTTTGACTCCTTCATTCTACAGAACCATGATGGCATTTGTAGAATGCTACACGCATCGTTTGACAAATCCTCCTTTTTAAGCGTAATGTTTAAGCACATTCTTAATTCCGTTTGTAAGTACTCATTTAGAATCGTTTCTACGCAGTATTGATTAATCAGGTCCTCTATAGATACAATCAGGTCCTCTATAGATACAAACGTGTTCAACACGTGTAAAGTGGAATAACAGACTAACACATCAATTACAATTTATACCCATACATTCGCTTTGGACGGCATCATATCAAAACGCCTGTTTAGATTGACACAATTTGAACCTTTTGGCTTTACATACTCTTGCAGCCTGAAAGATACGTCATCAAATTTGGACAGCAGGTTTGCGATATAGTGTAGTCTCTCTCACTGCAGAATATCCGCACCTAGGGTTGGTTGTTGTTTTTCCAAACGTGCGCCGACACCCCAGGATAAGTCAGTGCGGTAAAACATAGCCTACGTATAAGCTTTTTTGTTTTTTGTTTTTTTTACTGTAAGCGCTTCGCAATTCATTTGAATTCGCAATAAATATGAGTAACGAATGAGGTCTGCAGGATGTCGTTCAAGGTAATCTCCACATTTTCTGTTTTTCTACACCGCTGCAACGATTGGACAGAAAAGAGTACATAGTCTGTCTGCTCACTATTAATGCCTACTTTCATTGCGCTCATGGCTCTTGAATTTGTGTTGTTATTAATATGATGAGTTACAGGCCTACACATATAAAACGCAGGGCGTCTGTGCACAAAATGTATGCCTTTATATGAATAATATCTTCTGCTTGACCTTCAGTGGTCATGGTATTTCCTGACACATTTCTCTTAACTTTGACACAACTGTTTGGACCTATTTATTAACAGTGAACAATACTGTCTCCATAAAGACGCCTTTATTTATGGAGTCTTTTACTGTATTTCTGGACATATTGAATTTAATTATAGTTATGATTCCTCATTAGTATAAGTTTATGGCCAAATGATAAGCAGTGGTATAGTAGTAAACGCCTTTACTTGCATTTAACCCCTCCCAAACACCCCAACAATAATGGTAACATTAATATTTATGTCTGTGTTTGATTTACACAGATTTATTGATTTTGAACTGAAAGAGCTTAACAGCAACCCGTTTGACTTAAAAAAAAAATACATCAAAGGAGTTTTTATTATTATGTGTTTGTTGTGCAGAAGGAGACGCCCCTGGCTAATGCTGTGTTTTGGGCAGCTCGGAAGGGGAACTTGGCCCTGCTTCAGTTGCTGCTCAACAGTGGCCGCGTGGATGCCGACTGCAGAGACAGTGTATGGACACTGCATGCTCTTGTGGCTCAGCTTCAAGCTTTATCCATAAACCACCTGTGGTAGGAGAGTGAGAGTAACAACTTAACACTAAGCACTTGAAATCAGCCACTGTATTTTAGACTTGTTATTTGGTCTTTTTTTGGTATGTTCCAGAAAGGTTTTTTGGCCCGTTAAGACCGAACAAAAATCTTAACTTGTCCAGACGTCTATGTTTGGCTAAAACTTGACTGGTTCCCAGACAGTCTTTATTTCAATATCCACATACATCTGGTCACACTGGACCAAAATTTGCCCCTCAAAAATACATCTATTGCAATTTGTTCCCATCTGGCATTGATTTGGCCCAAATACAGCACCCTTGGTAAAGATGAGCAAAAAACGCTATGATTATTTTTTTCAGCTTGATCATACACTCAAAATATGAGAAATCAATCATAACCATAAATGCATTTTTTTCTAAATATTGTGTGTCAGGATGATTGGTACATCTTCAGTTATTACTTTGTGCACCCTCCCCTTGCCAAGATAACAGCACAGGATGTCTTCTCATATAGAGTTTCATGAGATAACCAAGGAGTCTGAGGTTATCCATTCATGCAGAATCTCTCCAGATCCTTCAGAGTCCTTGGTCAGTTCACAGTGGATGTCAGAGGAAAAAACAAATCATGAAGTCCAAGGAAATCTCTGTATATATCCAAGATAGAATTGTCAAGGCATAGGTCTGGTGAAGGTTATAAAAAAAGCATTAGAGAGCACAGTGGCCACCAACATTTTTAAATGGAAGAAGTTTAGAACCACCAAGACTCTTCCTAGAGATCGCCACCTGGCCAAACTATGTTACCGGACAAGAAATGCCTTGGGCCGGATAGTGACCAAGAACCCAATGACCAGATGATATAACCGCCCAGAAGGACAACCATCTCTGCAGCACTCTATCAGGCTTTAATAGTAAAATGGCCAGACAGAAAGGCATGACAGCCCACTTGGAGTTTGCCAAAAGACACCTAAAGGACTCAGTGGGCTGTCACGGTCCTGTTACTGAAGAATGGCTTCCATCTAGCCACTCTACCATAAAGGCCTGATTGGTGGAGTGCTGTAGAGATGGTTGTCCTTCTGGACAGTTATCCCATCTCCACACAATAACTCTGGAGCTTTGTCAGAGTGACCATCAGGTTTTGGTTTCTTCCCAGACCCTTAGTTTGGCCTTGCCGGCCAGCTCTAAGAAGAGTGTTAGTGGTACCAAACTTTGTGCTCTTTTGGACCTTGACTGCTGCAGACATTTTTGGTACAATTTCCCAAGACCTGTGCCTTGAAACATTCCTGTCTCAGAGCTCTACAGACAGTTCCTTTAACCTCTTGGCATGATTTTTGTTTTGACATGCATTGTCAACAGTGGGACCTTATATAAACAGGAATGTGCCTTTCCAAATCATGTCAAAATCAATTGAATTTACCACAGGTAGACTCAAAGTCTGAGGAAAAATCTCAAGGAGGATCAATAGAAACAGGATCCACCAGGGCTCAATTGCCAGTGTAAATGCAAAATGTCTGAATATTTAAATGTGATTTTTCTGTTTTTATTTTGTAAATAAATTTGCAAAAATTTCTAAAAACCTATTTTTGATTTGTCATTATGGGGTATTTATAGATTGATGAGGAAAAAACGATTTAACACTCCAAACCCCAGAATTCCGTAACTACTAGAATCGCCAAGACAGTAATTCATACCGTTGATATGTAAATTGTGTAAATATTCCATCCCTAAAGAATATTAATAATTTAATTTATTATGTTTAAATAGGTGATAAGAAACATGAGGAGTCCAAATCTACACATCTAATCTGACTCAGATGTGCTTGATAAAAAGATATACAGCTCCGGAAAAAATTAAGAGACCACTCCACCGTTTTCTTTCCTTTCCAAAAAAGTTGAAAAGGAAAGTTTTGAGTGAGGAACAGAAGTGTTCAATTTGCAGTGGTCTCTTAATTTTAACCCTTCTGTTCCTCACTCAAAACCTTCCTTTTCGACTTTTTTGGAAAGGAAAGAAAAAGGTGCAGTGGTCTCTTAATTTTTTCCGGAGCTGTATCAATACGAAGATGTATCTGTTAGAATTGTGTTGTAAGAAATTCTAGGGGTGCCAAAAGTTGTAACACACATTTAATGTGTTATTTATTGAGTAATTGAAGTATTTCACCTAATTTAAAGGTTTCTGAGCGGATAAATATCAATTACATTTTTTCATTGCCTTTTTAGATAATTTCTACCATGTAGGCCTATGGGGGAAACAACTTTTGTAATGTTTTCATGTAGTTTTATTGTGTTGAAGTTTCTGCACAGCCTTTTGCATAGTAATATAGTATAATGTAATTGCAGTGTCATGAACATACTCATAGTTGATTATGTCATAAGTTTATGCACATTCTGCTCACACTCGCTTATGTTTTCATTGATATTCTCTGCTTGCTTGTGATTTTTAGCTGTTAATACATCAGGTTATTTACCAATGGCTGGATAGTGGGATCCAATATAAAGTGGGGAGACTTGTCTTGTCTCTATGTTTTGTCAATGTCTATATGACATTTTTGTCCACTGTATAACACAAATCTTAACTTTTTTTCAGCCCCTAAAATGCATGTGACTTAAACATCCAGGAAAGAGGTCTCAAATCTTCCTTTGAACATCATTTTGCTTACTGATTCCTGTCAGTCTGTATGTATGTGGTTGTGTAAGTCCAATCATTTTCAGGTCCTTACAGTTTCTGTTTGTCAAGTATCCACATATTTAAGTATACAACATCTCTTTCCACAACTTTTTTTTAGGGATTATGGTATTTAAATTATTGGGTGGAGCTTTCAACATGAGTGTGTGTGCAATAACCTGTCTTGGAGAAGTGTGCATTATCTTTTCTGAAAGAAAACCTATAACATACAGACTTCTTTTTTTCTTATACAGTTTGAATGACAAATAAACAAGGATTGGTGCTGAATGAAGGACTTAGGTGTTGATTGACTGTGATGCCTTGATCTCTTTGTAGTTTGGCACCACTGCCCTGATGGTGGCATCCTACAGTGGTCACTATGATTGTGCCAAGGAGCTGATCATGCAAGGAGCTGACATTAACTTGCAGAGACAGGTACAGTAGGCTATCACTTTAATACACATCACTGTTACAGTGCAGTCTATAAGTGACAGTGAAACAACCTTTTGTGTTTTAGCTCTGTACTAATCCAAAGTGCAATTCTGAGCACTTTGGATGTAGGGATGGACACAGTTATTCAAATGTTTACAATGAAATGAATATTTGAATACTAATTTGAATAGTGAGTATTAATGTTTGCCAAAAAATACTATGTAGTGTTAGCAAGTGGAGGACCGTTCACCAATTAAAGAAATGGAATATATTTAAGGAATGAAAACTTCTGAAGAAAATTATTTGGCTACAGAATGCTACGTAAAGTTAGGCTGTTGAATCTGAAGGCAGTGGGGAAGGGCAGAAAACGGTGAGTTAAGGAAATACGGGTGGATAGCTTAACTAACTAGCTTCTATAGCCATGTTTGGCGTGGTTATAACTACTCTGTCCTCCATCTGCATGCTTGCTCTTTTCTCACACCAATGGCCAATGAGCCAACATTATACAAGAACAAAACTAAATACTTTGTGCATTATGTAGTATGGCAGTGCTAAGGTTAAAAAGGTGCCAATAATATTTGTTTTGTAAAAATTGAATTTCAGATATGATGCAAGTAATAAAATGATATCCAGTATACATCCCTGTGACAAAGGGATTAATGTACAAACTGTCAGGTTTAATTTGAGGGTGTTTTTATCCATATTGCGTGAACTATTTAGAATTCACAGCACATTTTGTACATAGTCCCACCATTCATGGGTATCAAAAGTTTTTGGTTGTCTTCACAACTCTCTCTTATTAGACAGGTGTGTTTGTTTGAAATATTAGTGCATGCACAAGAGAGTCATTGATGTCTAGTCTTGATTCTAGGCTTTGCATTCGCAGTGGGTTGCTGGTATCTGAAAACACAATGGCCAAAGAAGAGTCAAAGATGCAGATAAATCAGAATAAATCAATCAGAGACATAGCCTCATAACAGTTTGACAACAGTTTGGTATGTTAAGAAGAATGAAAGACTGGTTAGCTCAGCAATGGCAAATGACCTGCTGAATGTTTTTTTTTATTATATTTTTTTATTGTGAACGAAGAACTATCAACGACTATCAGAAACACTCTCATGGAGGTAGGCGTGGAAGTAAGCCACTACCATTGGCAGAACACTTCACCTGCCTACAGACGCTGGATGGCAAAGTGCAAGAACACTAGATAGCCTCAAAATCAGGATTGCCTAAAAAAATACCATAAAGGCCCAGCAGTTCTGGAAATGGTAAAGATAAATGGGTGAAAAATATGAACATGTACCAGAGTGCTGTCAGTAGGAAAGTGTGGAGATAAAAAAAGGATCTGGCATACCAACATATCTGTGAAATAAGGTGTATTATGGCTTAGGCGTGTATGGCTGCCATTGAAACTGTCTCACTTCATAGAGGATGTAACTGCTGACGGCAGTAGTGGGATGAATTCTGAAGTGTACAGAACATCTTGTCTGTTCAATTACCAAATGTCTCAATTCACTGTACAACATATCTCTTTGCAGCACAACAGTGACCCCAAACATACTGCTAAAGCAACCAATGACTTTTTCAGGGCCAAAAAGTGGAATATTCTAGACCTGCCAAGTTCAACTTGAATCCAAATGAGCATGCCTTTCAACTGCTGAAGACAAGCCTGAAAGCAAAAAAAACAGCAACTGAAGATGGCTGCAGTACATTCCTTGCAGAGCATTACCAGGAAAGATGCCAGGCGCCTATGTCTATTGGTCGCAAAGTAGTAGTCCTGTTGTCTGGAACAGTTGTTGCATTATTTAGGTCGTTTTTTGGCTAATGGAGTAAAGTAGAAAACAAGCAACAAAGATATTTGAAGCATTGAAAAATGCCTTTAAAATCGTATTGGTTTTAAATCTATGTTTCTACCCCCAGACAGGCTCCACTGCCCTCTTTTTTGCTGCCCAGCAGGGACATAGTGACATAGTGAAGCTCCTCTTTGAATTTGGTGCCTCATCTGAATTCCAGACAAAGGTATACTGTTCCAACTACTTGGAGAGAAAGAGAGGTTGAGAGATTAAAATGAGTCACATTCCATTTGTCATTGTAGGATATATAACTAATCCTGAATTTCTATACTTTCACAGGACGGGGGCACGGCCCTCTCTGCAGCCTGTCAGTATGGCCACTCTAAGGTGGTTGACGTTCTTTTGAAGAATGGAGCCAATGTACATGACCAGCTTAATGTGTGTATCCCTAACACTTATAACATATTACTTTGTTTGTCTTTCTCCACTTCTCCTACACGGCCTGACACTGTCCACAGCCGTTGACAAAATAGAAGATGATGATAATTCCATTGGGAGATCCTCTAAGAATCAGACATGCATTTTGCACCATATAATACATATTTGGCTACTCAGTGTGACTGCATACGTTATGTTTGTAGGAAATTGTACATTTAGTAAGACTTACATTTATTTCTACTGATGTGATTCTCTGTTCACTGCTAGTTCTGATATTGTTGATTGACAATAGTGTGTTTTGTTCTATGTGACATCTTACAGGAGAAGCCATACATTATAAAACTTTGCCATGCAATTGCTTTGCTGATGTGCAATGTTTCTAATGTTTCAGGATGGTGCAACACCACTCTTCCTTGCTTCCCAGGAGGGTCATGTTACTGTTATACGTCATCTGCTGTCATCTGGTGCCAAAGTTAACCAACCTAGGGAGGTGAGGCTACAAGGCATTTTCACAATGCACAGGCCCTGGGCTAGCTTAGCCTGTGTTCACACATTGCTTTGTTAACCTTGGGCTATGGATTCACACTTGTTTTACTGAGCCCTGGGCTAATGGATAAATTACAACAAGATATTCTATTTGATAGAATTAGACAGTTCAGTGCTTTGTTACTGACAACATTTCACACTGGTTATTTTGTGCAATTGTGAACACTCACTTAGCCATGAGCCAATATCCCCCTTAGCTCAGGGCTAGATAGGCTAATAGCCCTGGGCTAGGTAGCTAATAGTCCAGGGCTAAGGAGGCTAATAGCCTTGGGCTAAGGTGCTGTAGGTGCCAGGCACTTGCATCATCTACTCACCCTCTTTGTTGAATTGTCTCCCCATGTCACTTTCTCATCCCTCACTTCCTCCCTTACCACCCTCTCCAGGATGGTACAGCCCCCCTGTGGATGGCAGCTCAGATGGGACACAGTGAGGTAGTGAAGGTTTTACTTCTGCGTGGTGCAGATCGGGATGCTGACAGAAAGGTATGTAGTCTTTTAGCAACCCATTTGTCTTCCATATGTACTTGCTTTGCATATTATCTTTCAAATGTTCTCTCAATATTTTAATTAATTTATTTGTTTTATTGAATGGAGCAGTTATTTAATATGTTTTGATCACATTGAAGGATGGGTCAACTGCATTATTCAAGGCAGCTTACAAAGGACACAACAGTGTCATTGAGGAGCTCCTCAAGTTTTCCCCTTCAACAGGGATTCTTAAGGTAAGATAGATGGACAGTCATTCTTGCTCTGTCGTCTGTATTACTCTGGATTTGACCTGATGAGAACACTCATCCTAAAAAGGATTATATTCAGGCCTGCATAGTGTAATTTCTCTGCGCTATTTGCATTTTTTAATCATAAAATATAGTCCATCCATGTAAATCATGGGGTTTGTAAAATAATTGAGCGCAGAATGTCTCCATGAAAATTTTACGGAATATAAAAAAATCTAAGTAGGATGTCAGGTTCATATCAGAGTGCCTGGATCATAAACACTACTAAAAATATACTGTGCCTTTGGAAAGTATTCAGTCCTATTCACTTTCCCCTGATTTTGTTGTGTTGAAGATTTAAATTAATTAAAAATAATTTTTGTCCTGAATTTACACATAATACACCGTAATGACAAAACAAAAAATAAGTTTTAGACATTTGTACCAATTTATTGAAAATAAAAAAATATAAGTAGTCAGAGTCTTTATTCACAACTTTGTAGGAGTTCATTGCTTAGACTGTTCTTGGGAATGCCTATACCAGCTTTGTACGCTTAGATTTTTGGCATTCTTCCTTGCGGATCCTCTCAAGCTCTGTCAGATTGGATGCAGGGCGTCTGTGAACTGTGATCTTCAGAACTCTCGACAGATGTTCAATTTGTTACAAGTCTGGGCTTTGGCTGGGCCACTTAAGGACATTCACAGACTTGTCCTGAAGGTAAATAAAAGTGCAGTCTTTGCTCCAGTCTGATGTCCTGTGCACCATGGATCTGTTTTTTTACAACCCCATTTCCAAAAGAGTTGGGACGCTGTGTAAAATGTAAAGAAAAAACAGAATGCAATGATGTGCAAATCATTTAAACCCTATATTCAATGGAATATAGTACAAAGACAACATATCAAATGTTGAAACTGAGAAATGTTATTGTTTCTTGAAAAATATATGCCCACTTTGAATTTGGTGCCAGCAACACATTTAAAAACAAGAAAAGCAACCAGGCGAACCAAGTTCTTCCGGCCTGCCATTAAAAGGGCTGAATGTTGTTGCCCAAGCTGGATTTGATCCACGGTTTACAATGTGACAGACTCTTTAACCACTACGCTATTTAAACAGAGGGTGTGGGTGCACGTGACATGTGTAGAGATGTGGTGTCTGTTTACTGGAGGGTTTACATTGTCAAACCAATTAGTCGAAACTCCACGGTACCCTACATTAGAAAACATCCAAACCAACAACACGTATAACAGGATTGCTACACTACATTTAACACGTTCAATTAGAAAGATATTACTGTAGATGGCTAGCTAACAGCTATACAGTACTGTACCTATAATGAAAACAACGACTCAAATCACTCCATGGCTGGTTCGTTTCTTTAGAAAACAAATAGACAGTTCAGTAGCTAACCACTAGGCCAAGTGAACTACGCTATGTAAATCGAAAACGAGAACAATATGAACTAATCCTAATAACTAATTTGTTCGGTCGGTGGCAAGGGTCGAACCCCGGTCAATAACGTGACAGACCGCGTTTATAACCACTACGCTATTTATCAATGGTAGTCGGTCGGTGGGTTGGTAGGTAAGAGACATTCGGTCTTTTTGGGCGGCTCTGCTGACGCTGTCCGGCAAAAACAAATGCTCTACTATTTCTGTCGGATTTTCGAAGTATACATCCGTGCATGCTTTTTGGGGTAATATAGACCGCAATCCCTTGCGCAGTAAAAGAGGGGTTTCCACGATTCTCTCGTCTTTTCACTTGACGAATAAGTCTTATCGTCACCTGAGTTGTTGTATCATTGTCATTCACGATTGAAAAAACCATGTGCCATGACATGAAATAGCTTTTGCAGTGTAAAGTTCGTCTTCAGTCTCGCTTGCAATTGCTCAGTTCTTAAGATTAGTCCAAGTAAGATACTAGTAGGCCTATTACTGGCTAATAAGCTACAGTATTAAAACGGCCAGTGGCAAAAGCCATACAGTTCATAGATGCCATTTGTGGTGGAAGTAAACTTCATAAGAAACATTAGTCAGTTTATCACAGTGCTTCATGGTGTCTAGCTAAATATTCAAACTTGGCATGCATTAACAATGCATGACAAAATGATCTAATATTGAAACAATTTTTTGACAAGGTAGTATACGTCCCAAGCGGTCCCAATAATGGCATACTTACTATATACTAAACGGTATGTACTTCACCATCATCTGTGAAGTACGTAGGCCTTCTTGTAGTACGTAGTATATAGTATGCGATTTGAGATTCAGACAGTTTCTTGGACTTCATGGCTTTGTGTTGTGTGTTTCTTAATTATATCCAATCAATTGAATTTTTAAACAGGTGTCCAATCAAGTTCTAGAGACTCAAGGATGATCAAAGACCACAGTACTGTATGCATCTGAACTCAATTTGGAGTGACAGGCGAAGGTTCTGAATAATTATGCATGAGATATTTCAGTTTTTCGTTTTCAATAAATTGGGCCAAATTAAAAAAAAAATGTTTTTCCTTTATCAATATGGATCAGTGTGTGAATTGTCAAACAAATATTTAATAAATTATACATTAAATGTATAAAACAGCAAAATGTGGTAAAAGTGAAGAGGACTGAATATGTCCCAAAGGCACTATTGGTGTGATCAGCCAGCCAGCTGAACACTTTGCTTGATTTGTGCATGCATAGTTTGAAAGAAGAAAGTCACCTGCCACCCCTAATCTAACTACCAAAGAGGAAATACAGAGCACAGATTCATGGAAAACCATGTGTCTTTGACAAAAATCATGCATGTACCTCTATAAACTGAAGCTATTTTTTGCCATGGACTTACACATTGTATGCAAGATTTAATCATGCTACCCAGCTAGATAACACGATTGCTCTGTTAAATATTGTACAGATAGCTATACACACTTGAGGATCCTTTTAAAGGTTCATGAAATCCTCAACAGTTTAATTTAAGGAACCTCTAAAGAATCTTCCAGGGTCCTTTTCTTTTTAGAGTGCAGTTTTTATTCAGATATGAATTCTGAAACAATGTATTGTAAATGTGAAACATTTTATTGTGGACATTGACAGTATTTTAATTAATATGTTCACAACAAAAAGTGGTCAGTTACAAGTGTTTTAACTATTCAATTCCTCCAGAATGGTTCTACAGCCCTCCACGCTGCTGTCATGGGTGGCAATCATAAAAGTGTAAACCTTCTGCTCAGGGCCAATGCAGACCCCACACTACCCAATAAGGTAAATCACTGTAATGTGAGCACAAGAGAAGACCGAAACCAGAGAAGGATGCATGCTAGTCTTTTAGATCAATTAATTTTAATGGCTGGTTGTGTTTTTTTGCAGAACAATGAACTGCCAGCAGATCTTACAAAAAGTGAACGCATCCTGAGGCTTCTGGAACCGCAAATATTAAATGGAAGTAGTTGATGTGAGCCCTTGTTTCTACCTTAGACAATGGTTATTTAATGGAGAGAAATGCACTGAGAGCTCCAAAACAGGACAACCCAACTGGATTCTACAATACATATGTGGTGCTTGCTTTCATGCAGCTTCAGAAAACTCAATGCTGTTTGGAGATATCATAACTGCACATATCCAAGTGGATTGTTCAATAATTAGCCTATTACAAAAAAGTACAGTGCTGTGAAAAAGTATGTGCCCCTTGTCAGATGTTTTGCATATTTTTGTCACTGATTGTTATTAGATCTTTTACCAAAGCATAATATAAAAAATAAAAGGTAACCTGAGTGAACGAACACATTTTAAATGATTTATTAAAAAAAGTAATGCAACACCCAATGCACTAGTGTGAAAAAGTAATCTCCCCTTTAGGCTCAACTGTTTATGCTACCTCCACCTTTAGCGACAGTGGCTGCAACCAAATTCTTCCTGTAGTTATTGATCAGTCTTTCACGGTGCTGTCGAGAAATTGTGGCCCACCCCATGCAGAACTGCTTTAACTCAGACAAGTGGGGATTTTTCCAGAATGGTAATTTCGGGTCCTGCCACAACATCTCCACAGGGTTTAGGTCTCGACTTATACTAGGCCAATACCTGACTTAAAATGTCTTCTTATTTATCCATTCTAAAGTAGATTTGCTTGTGTGTTTCGGCTCAGATCATTGTTTTGTTGCATGAACTAGCTGCACTAAAGCATCAACTCACAGTTGGATGAACAGATCCTGTAGAATTTTCTGATATTAAGCAGAATTCATGGTTGCTTCAATGATGGCAAGTTGCCCAGGTCCTGATGCAGCAAAGCATCCTCAGACCATGACACTGTCAGCCTAATACTAGATCATTGGTATGAGGATCTTAATGTGGAATGGAGTGTTTGGTTTTTGCTAGGCATGGTGCTCATGTCCCCCGAAGAAGTTTTACTTTTGACTCACCTGTCCGTACAACATTGCTCCAGAACTCTTGAAGATCATCAAGGTGCCTTTTGGCAAACTTAAGACAAGCATTCATGTTCTTCTTAGTGAGCAGTGGTTTCTGCTTTACCACTTTACCACACACATTTTTGTTCAGTGTCTTTTTGATGGAGGAGTCTAGAACACTGACCTTTGCTGTAACCAGAGAGGCCTGCAATCCCTGCGTGATGCTCTGGTCTAGGCTTCTTTCTGACTAGCTGGACTACCTACCTTGCTGTTGGAGAGATTTTGATAGGACGGCCCCTCCTGGAAAGATTTCCTACTGTCCCAAACTATTTCAATTTGGACAAAATGGATCTGACTAGTTTGGTGGAAAATGATATGCATCAATGCAAGCTGGCCAATGTTACTCAGAATTATTTTGGGCAGGAATGGCCCAATTATTTATATGCGATGATATTACCTTTCATTGCATTAAATTAGTTTCAGTCCCTAGTTTTAACAATACTATAGTTTTATGTGCTGGAGATTTAGAATCAATCTGAATTGAATGCTGAGGTGTCCCTTATGATATAAGGAATGTTCCTCCTAATTTCTTCACTGTACATCTAGTTGTTGTTATTACTTGATCTTTGGGATTTTTGGCTGACTATCTGTATAAGCACTATGTGACAACTGCTAATGTAAAAGGGATTTCAAAAAATAAATTTGATGTGAATTAACCAGGGGGACAAAAACCTTTTTTCTCAAAAGTGTTATGTTTGTTTACCTATCACACCTAACAAATTAAATGATGTCATTACTTTCTTTCAATCCTTCTGAATATTAATAGCCTACAAGCCACAAATAGATTTGGACAAATGCAATGTGAAAACAAAAAATCAGGAAGGCTTCATACTTTTTCAAAGCATTGTTTCAGTTTTTGGCAACAGACATTTTCCCACCCTTTTTCAATAGTGTTCTAATTCTGGTATATCATTTGCTTCTATCAGTTTCTGTTTTTTTTAATAAAAAAACCCCAAACTTTTAGAAAAAATTTCCCTGGTGCTGTAACATTTCATATCAGAGTGTTTAAACAAAGTAACGAATTGGCTGTGAAATTGACATTAAAAGATCAGTAAAAGCTTCTCTTATAGATGGATTGGTTGTTTAGCCACAAATCCGATGCAACATTGGGGTACAAGACTGGCCAGGTTGGCTTAGATTGTTGACATGTTAACTATATTGTCCAAATATTATTAAAAACATACTCAAGTACATTTGCACAGCACTTGTATCTATAATATGTTGTTGCAGTTTTTTTTGTTCATCTAGCTAATTGTACAGCTGGCTGCTCAGCTGTTTCTTAGCCAAATGTGTGGCATTGCATTGTTAGTTTATGCACAAGCGAGCTAACAAAACTTCTAGAAGTGATTCTAGGTGTGGCGTGTGCTTTTGTAATCTGTTGCTGCTGTCTCTCAACATGAGGAGCACAGAAGTGTCAATGTCATGTTAATTTCACTAGTAAGCCTATGGTGTCATGAGTGTTTCAAGTACCCCCTGATGAGGCCAAGTACTGGATTAGATAGTAAGCGAACAATCAGTTCTCATAGTCAACATGTAGGATGCAGGTGAAATAGGCAGGAGTAAAACCTGAGCAAATCTGACAAGGGACAAATTGTTTTGGCCAGACGACTGGGTCAGAGCATCTCTGAAACAGCAAGGCTTGTGGGGTGCTCCCGGTCAGCAGTGGTGAGTACCTACTGTACTGACAGTGGTCCAAGGAGGGACAAAGCGGCAAAAGGGAGTTGGGTGCCCAAGGCTCAATAATGATGGTTAAGGGAGGAAAGTGTAACAACACACAGTGCATTGCACCCAGCTGCATATGGGGCTGCGTAGCCACAGACCGGTCAGAGTGCCCATGATGACCCTGTCCACCATCGAAAGCACCTACAGTGGGCATGTGAGCATCGGAACTGGACATTGGAGCAGTGGAAGAAGGTCACCTGGTCCGATGAGTCCCCTTTTCTTTTACAAAACAGCTGTGTGTGTCTTTTACCTGGGGAAGTGATGGCACCAGGATGCACTGTGGGAAGACGACAAGCCGGTGGAGGGAGTGTGACGCTCTGGGCAATGTTCTGCTGGGAAACCCTGGATCCAGGCAATCATTTGGATGGCAATTTGACATGTGCCACCTACCTAAACATTTTTGCAGACCAGATACACCCCTTCATGGCAATGGTATTCCATGATGACAGCATTATCTCTTTCAGCAGGATAATGCACCCTGCTACTCTGCACACATTGTTCCTCTTTAAGGAGCTGATAGAAATGTTTGTAAAACCAATTTCCAGCAATTCTAAAAATTTTGCCATGGAGCTGAGAACAGTGGCACTGCAAACATTGCTCACACTTCCAGCATTTTAGAAGTAGTGTTTCTATGTAATTATGGTTGAAACAAAATGTTCTGATAATAGCCCATCACAAAATTAAAGGTCACATTGTTTTGGATATTTTACAGATAGTGCTATTAGTTGAATTAGTTGATTTCAAGCAAAGGGCAATTCATAATTGAAATTTGCTGATCAGAACAGCTATAAAATCACATCATTTTAAAGTGTAAAGTATGAAAATATGGAATGGTTTGATTAGGTGATTTACATTACAAAACAAAAAAACGATTGGCCATAGGAAAACTGGCCCGATTGGCAAGGCTGCCATGCCATCCAGCCCCAAGCCAAAAGCACCAAAGGTGCCAGGCTAGGAGCTGTGACAAAAGGTGCACAAAATAAACTACAACATTTTGTGCACTTTTATTTTTTCAAATCGAAAAATTAAACACAGACAAACCTACCAAGAGCATCCAGGGGGCGCCACCATGCTAGTGGAGTGCATATAAACACCCTAGGTGGTGGCACCAGACCCTTGCCACCGCAAGCCAACTAAGGCGTTCGTGAAGAAAGTGCAATGTGAAACTCAAAGCCCAAAGAACGCCCCTTTAAAAACAGCAGGAATAACACCATGGACCGGCACCTGGAGGAGCAAGGGGGAAACCTAGAGGTGTGACGGGTTCAGGCATACAACTAGCAGCAGTACTGAAGTGGCCACACACATGACAGCCCGATAAGGCCAATAAGGCCAATCAACCACAGGAGACAAAGGCAGGACCGAAAGCGCGCTGACACAGAAACTGAATCAGGAAAGGGAACAGTAAACAGCATAACACACGGTAGAGAACCAAAGTCAACTCGAGACCCAAAACTGAATCCAAAGAGACAGAGTCAGGGAGCTCTACACCAGAGTCCTTCTGAAACCCTGAGATTGGACAAGTGAGAGAAACAGAGCAGGATGCATCGCTACCTGCAACAAGACTCTGCTATAACCAGCCAATTGCCCAAACAAACCACCGCTCAGATCCCACTGAGATGCCCATCTCAGATCCCACATGTCTCAATGGAGTACAGCTCCTCTGACTACCTTGGAAAAGGAACGAGAAGACAGGGAGAGGCCGAAAATGGAGGACCAGGAAGCGATGGGCACTGCACAAAACAAACTGAGACACTTGACACTGGGAAAAGCAACACTCAGAAGCAAGCATCCTCAAAACCAGTGTAAACCTAATTGGTGGTCTGAATCGACTAAACAGTAAAAGGCACTGTGAGCAGTCGGAACTAAAACATACAGAAACTGCCACTGCATCAAACGCTAATCAGAGCCTCTGCTAGAAGCACACCAGACAATGCCAGCATCCGCAGTAGCAAAGCGATCACCGCTTTTAGAATGGGAACGACAAAACTCAACATGGATGACACCACTAACCCCCGAACGGATGTGGTCACGAAACAGAAGTTTGCATACTGAACATGCATCAATTGCGATGATAGAGAAAGGAAGACCTACAACCCACTGACCATCTCCCACTCCCACATCTCCAACCCCCACTCCCATCAGAAGCGACAGAATTACATAAATGAGAAGGCAAAAGAGACTAACTTTTTAAAAAATACCTTGGTATTCTTACAAAATCTTTAATTTTTTTTTTAAGAACAAGGGAGCTCAGCATTTTTTACATGCCATTAAAGGTTTGATACAATCACCCTGTGAAACATGATGAAAGTTAGGACTTTTTTATTCATTAAAGGTGTATTTTCTTTATTATTTTTCAAATGTATTATTTACTTGTATTTTCATTTATAACCTATTTTCTTGAACTACTTTGAACATTCTTTTGTTTCTACAATGTAGCGCCGTATGTTTGTACATTACATTTTTCATTCAATAAAAATAACAATAATAGGCTAATAATAAAGTAATAATAATGTGACACCCTTTGAAAGGAGCAAACCAATGTTGCAGAACATCTTGACAAAAGTGATCCTAGAACAGGCCCAAATTCCTAGATAGAAAGGCAGAAGTGACATTCGATAGACAACCATTAATTAATGATTATTGCGGAAGATTCCAAATAATTGAAGGACTTGCTGAAGTGACAAAAGAACACTAGCCGCTACTATTAACATGTTATCATATATATTTCACGTTGATCTACTGAGACTACTGTAAAATTGTATGGTGTTTTATTTTTGACCATCGCACACAACCAGCACCCATGGCTAGTACCAATTTGCAGGTGAGTGAGTGTTAAAAGCAAGTGTTTACGTTAGATACAGTACTGTAGATAGTTTTGTGCTCGATAATTCAGCCACCTGGAACTGGTTACAGATGACTTGACTATGTCTACGAATGTAACTGAAAGTAAAGCCAACGTGTATTCATTGCGCCTAACAACTATTTATTTGCAAAAGTGTCGTCTGCAATATGCTCTTCAAAAGGTTTTTAGTTCCGATTTGTTTATATTAAACATATCTGCAAAGTAAACTGAATTACTGTACAGTACATCTTTCAGAACAATGTCTTTTGTCACGTTGAAGAGTATTTGGAGTAAACCTGTTTTCTGATGCAAAACGCTTCATTCACGTTCATCATGTGGGGGAGTAGAAAGCGACAGAGAAGATGGTCACTGCAACCGACAGACAGAAATACAGAGGGGGAATAAGCAATACTGGTCCAGCAAATGCCTGTCAGTGACGAGAAGCAGCATTTTGTATGTGTGACTACCGTTGAGCAATAACTGATAAATGGGTGCAGACTTCAGGCAATCGAATTTGATCTACCTCAAGTAAAATGTTGTGTACATGAACCCTTGAAATGAAGCCCTTAATGACCCCGTTCGCCACAGAATGTCATCATAATAAACTTCTGGCCATATAGCGTATGTGGACACCCAACCATCACACCTATATGAGCTTGTTGGACATCCCATTTTATATGAGTTTGTTGGAAAACCATGGGCATTAATGTGTAGTTGTCCCCCCATTGCTTTGCAGCTATAACAGCCACCCTACTTCTGGGAAGGCGTTCTACAAGATTTTGTTTTTCACAGAAAAAGACCGGAGAGTCTCAGGTTGAAAAAATTAATTCTATCATTGTTGTTGTAGTAAAAATTTAATATTGGTCCCACAGACCCAAACACCACAAAAGTAATGTAATCCCAAATTATCCCCCTGCTACATAGGCTGTAAGATATGTTTTTTTTGTTATTGCTTTTTGTGGTTAGAAATGGATCAGTTTAGAAATGTGGTTATGGGAGGATGGCATTTTATGATTTTTTGAATGTGGTCTTTACTCTGCCATATCACAATCTAACAATATATATTTTTTACTAGGCCTACTTCCTGTTCAGATTTATCGCTTCACATTTACAGTAGTCAGTACTCTAAGCCAAACTGCTATTCAGTGTATGTATGTTTTTACCTTTAACATTAAACTTACTGTCAGCATTCAGCTTTTCTTTTCTTGTTGAGACAGGCTTTATATTACCCTAACTATCTTTTAGCCTCTATCATAAAAAATAAAGTGTACCTACCAGTATAACAAAAACCTACTGTCACCATATCCTGGCACTGAAGAGGGTGATTAAAGGAACATACTCTCATGCCTTCTACCTTGAATAATTCAGAAAGCGGATTTAAAAGTTTTGTTTCATATTAAAAGTCCCAAATGGGAAAATTACGCAGCCTAGGAGATGATTTGATGTGACAACCTGTGGTAGGCCTACATCTCCTTTTCCTGCAGATGAAGCCCAGGGAGATAAGGCCAAGCAGAGCATCAGGGCAAAGTGTGCAGAGTACCTGGACCGAGCAGAAAAGATGAAGGATTACCTGAAGACAAAGAAGGCCACCCCAACCAAGCCTGTCAAAGAGTCCAGCTCAGAAGACAAATGGTGAGTGATAATAATGTACAGTAGCAACGCTCATCAAAATGTATAAAAAGTTAAAAGGGGCACTGTGTAGAATCCTGCCTCTAAACAATAACACAACTTGTCCTCTTCACTTCCCACACAAGATCCGGAATAGTATTTCCTAGTCCAGGATGGTTTAGGTTGGAATGTGTAGTACTGCGACTGTATAAAGCATTTTTTAAGGAGATTACAAGTCATGCATATTGAAAGACGGACCAGTGAGAAAGTTTAAATGGGGAATAACTGAGACTCTGTTCAACTAAAAAAATATATATATATTTGAAATATTAACTTTAAACATTGACGGCAGATGTATACTAGTAATTTTTGCTTGTGTTTATGCTAGCATTACAGAAAAAATTGTACATACTGCCCCTTTAAAAGTAGAGTTCTGTTAAAAGTAATGATACTCATAGGTAAATCCATTTGAATTCAATTACTTTTTGGCACAATTATTTTAGACTTAAACAAAACATGCTTATATCTACTGTATTATAGCAATTCCTTAAAGAGACACAAATCAATGGAATCCAGACATTGGTGACAATTACTGAGGAAAAATAGGCTTTATAAGCATAATAAGGAATTTGAATATTATTTGAATATTAAATATATACAATGCTGTGAAAAAGTATTTGCCCCCTTCCTGATTTTTTCTTTTATGGCATATTTGTCACTCTGAATGGTTTCAGATCTTCATATAAAATGTTATATAAGATGAAGAGAACCCAAGTAAACCCAAAATTCAGTGTTTAAATGCTAAAAAAAACTAAATTGAAGGAAAAATGTTTCTCCAATGTCGCTGAATTAACACAATTCTACAAAGACGAGTGGGCCAAGCGATGTGAAGGACTGATCTCCAAAAATAGGAAGTTTTTTGTTGAAGTTGTTGTTGCTAAAGGTGGCACAGTTATTAAGTTCAGGGTGCTATCACTTTTTCACTCAGGGCCAGTTGGTGTTGGATAACTTTTTTCCTTAAAAAAATAAAATTGTAATTTAAACACTGAATTATGTATATTAAACATCAAGTGGGAATGTTTTTCCCCCAAAATAGCACCCACCTATTGAACAGCAGTATACAGTTAAGTCTGGAAGTAATTGGACAACATGCAGGCAAAGAAGCTGTCAATGCAAGTAAAACAGGCCATCCTTAGGCTGCAAAAAAAAATCCATCAGAGATACAGCAGGAACATTAGGAGTGGCCAAATCAACAGTTTGGTACATTCTGAGAAAAAAAATAACGCACTGGTGAGCTCTGCAACACAAAAAGGCCTGGACGTCCACGGAAGACAACATTCGTGGATGATTGTAGGATCCTTTCCATGGTATAGAAAAACCCCTTCACAACATCCAGCCAAGTGAAGAGCACTCCAGGAGGTAGGCATTATCCAAGTAAACCATAAAGAGAAGATTTCACGAGAGCAAATACAGAGGGTTCACCACAAGGTGCAAACCATTCATAAGCCTCATGAATAGAAAGGCCAGATTAGACTTTTCCAAAAAACATTTAAAAAAGCCAGCCCAATTCTGGAACAGCATTATTTGGACAAATCTGTACCAGAATTATGGGAAGAAAAAAAGAATGGAGAAGGCTTGGAACGGCTCATGATCCGAAGCATACCACATCATTTGTAAAACAGGGTGGAAGCAGTGTGATGGCATGGGCATGCATGGCTTCCAACGGCACTGGGTCACTAGTGTTTATTGATGATGTGACAGAAGACAGAAGCAGCCGGATGGATTCTGAAGTATATAAGGATATATTGTCTTCTCAGTTTCAGCCAAATTCAGCAAAGTTCATTGGACGGCGCTTCACTTTACAGATGACATAATGACCCAAAACAAACTGTGAAAGCAACCTGGCGGTTTTTTAAAGCAAAGAAGTGGAATATTCTGCAATGGCCGAGTCATCATCTGATCTCAACCCAATCGAGCATGCATTTCACTTGCTGAAGACAAAACTTAAGGCCAAAAGACCTACGAACAAACAACAACTGAAGACAGCTGCACTAAAGGCCTGGCAAAGCATCACAAAGGAGGAAACCCAGCGTTTGGTGATGTCCATGTATTCCACACTTCAAGCAGTCATAGCTTACAAAGGATTCTCAACAAAGTATTAAAAATTAACATTTTATTTATAATTGTTAATTTGACCAATTACATTTGAGCCCCTGAAAAAGGGGATTGTGTTTGAAAATGGTTGCTACACCTTAATGTTTCATACAATATGTTTGTTCAACCCCATTAATTAAAGCTGAAAGTCTGCACTTCAATTGCATCTCAGTTGTTTCATTTCAAATCCATTGTAGTGGCATACAGAGCCAAAATTCTGAAAATTGTGTCAGTCTCCAAATATTTCCGGACCTAACTGTGTATGGGGTGGCAATGTTTCCTAGTGGTTAGATCTGACAGTGAGCACATTAAAAAAAAAAACCTGTTATTTAACCAAACATGTTTAAGATTCTTATTAAAATCAACAACCTGGAAGGGAATGTTACAAATGGAGGAGAAACAATTAGGATTAATTGTCTTTCTCAAGGACAGAATGACGTTTCTTTCCTCCTTCCTCGGGGGATTAGAACTAGGGACCTTTCGGACATTAGTCAGATGCCCTAACCAGCAGGCCACCTCGCTGCCCCAAGGGTTGATGGACTGAATCCCAGAGCATACAAAGGTTAAAAAAAAATCTGCGGATTTGTCCCTGCTCCCAGGTTGTTGCTGAAAATAGGATTATGTTCCTACTTATACTTACCTGGTAAAATAACTGTAAAGGAAACATAATGCTGCGTTCTGGAAAAACTGTTTAATTGAGCACAATATTTGGTTTTACATGAGGTTTTTATTTGCAGACCACTGAGTTTACATTTTCATTGTATCAATTATATGTAAAATAAATGTTATTCCAGGAATGAGAATATTTATTGTAAGTAGATCATTTATCTTCTTTCTTTGTTATGTAGTTGCTGTGTCTGTGCGCTTAATCCCCAGATAAACATCTTGGTCATAACGTTTTTGTCCAGTGTAAGAATTTGGAATATACCCCATTTGTCATTACTCACTGTCTATTGGCATTGTCCAGGAGAAAAAGTGATTTGCACAGGCAATCATATTACCATTGTCTATTTCTATTTTTAAAGGAATTGGTGAAGTGACAGTCAGTTCAGAAATAATTATCCACTTCTGAAACATAGCCTAATTGTGTCTGTAGGGTGCATTTTAAGGTGGTTGTGGCTTGAGCTTTGCTCGCATTATTGCTATTGTGGATACACTAGCATACTTATTTGTGTGGCCTTCTTGTCAGTACATTGAGGTAAAAAAGAACATTGCATTTTCTTTTGCAGAAATGAGAGTGATGAAGGTGGCCTAGAGAAAAAGCAGTTTCAAAATCAACTCTCAGGTGATTGGTAGCTCGGACCTCAAACCAACTTTTTGGTCCATCAGCCACTATGGAAAATTGTTGACTTTTTTCTACCAGAAAAAATGTTTTCCTCTTCAATTATACCATGAAACAAATATATTTTTATCTCTTTCATATTGCCTTTATTTAACCAGGTAAGCCGAGTGATAACCAATTCTCATTTGAAATGAAATAGTGGCCAAAGGCATTAAAATTGCTAGAACACATAGTACACTTAAATACAATGAAAACACTATGTACTATGAATTAGGCAGAAATTACACCATATGAGGTGGTTTTTACAGTGCTTTGCAAAATTATTCAGACCCTTGACCAATTCTCTCTTATTACTGAAACAGAAATGGTACACTGAAAGTTCATAATAATGTGTCAAAATATTCCATTAAAATTTAATAACCTCAAACTACATCTAATCCACAAAACATTTTTTAAACTTTTCAGGTGACTTCTAGTAGCCTAAAATTACAGATTTGTTTTTAAAGAGAGATCGCGAGACAAACGAAGATGACAGGTGAAAAGACCATCAGATTAGGGTATGTACTATCACTAAAAGCCTTAGGCTATATATGCAATATATAGAGTAAAAAAAAATAATTAACTTATTTAAGTTACTAACAATATAAATATATGAACGTGAAGACGCTGGATCAGCGACAGCAGCAGAGCCTAGTACAGCTGAAGGAAGTTGAGGGAGATTAACGATGTGGCGTCAAGGCAAAGATGGGGGAAAAATAACTTGACAAAGCTGTTTGGTTTTTTATGCAAGTCTATATTAACAAGAACATAGCATAACAAAAATAGACACATTTTAATTATAATTAATTGACTGCGATTAATTATAAAGCTGATGGTTGATTTCATATTTCTTTTTAAATTGACATGTTAATAGTTCTAAGTTATGTTAAGAATATATATATTGTTTGCATATTTTGGTTGATATTAGTGAGGACATTGTAGCTTGCATTTCCTGCACAAGTGGACATGGACAACAGGGCAGATTTAACACTATAATAGTTGTCTTTTTCAAGTGTGTAGCCATATTATATAAAGTATTTCACAGAGGGGTGTCTGGTAGAGTGGGATATCACCTTTGCCTAATAGTGACTGAACCAGTGAACAAGACAGGCTAAGATGTAGCACACCATTGTCAAATTTTATCAAATAAAATGTAATTCCCCAACAACAAAATGGTGGCTAGTGAAAATGTTGAGTGGCTAGTAACTTTGGAAAACCACTAGCCACAGTGGCTGGTGAGCAAAAAAGTTTATGTCAAGCGCTGCTTTCATGAGTGTTCAAGTGGAAGCCACATCACGTTACACAAGCAGTGCAGGGAAATGGCCATCCCTCTAAACTTAACGAATAAGCAAGGACACTTGTTTGAGAAACCACAGAGCCCAATAATTATTTTGAAAGTTCTCAAGTTGCTTGAAGTTGAGTAAAGGTGCCCTGATTAATCCTATGAAGAGCTCTGCATAAAACTGGCCTGTATTGGAGGGTGTCTAGACTGGAAAAACTGTGTGGTAAAAACCTAACATGTTTCAAGACACACAGTCCTACGGTGAAGTAGCATGATGGTGGCAGCATCAGGCTGTGGGATGCTTCTCATCAGCTGGGACTGGGCATCTTGTTAAAATTTAAGGGAGAATGTATTGATTACTGCAGTGCTAAATGGAGTGCTGCAGGCAAATACTGCAAGCAAACCTGTTTCAGTCTCCTAAAAAAATTAAGCTTGGGAGGAAATTCACCTTTCAGCAGTACACTAATTCTAAGCACAAGGCCAAAGCCACATTGGAGTGGCTCAGGAACAAAGAGATAAATGTCCTACAGTGCATAACTTGAACTACCTGAAGCAAAATCTGCCAAGACAAATCGGACAAAATTTGACACTGTGCAAAGATGGTACATACTTAGCCGAAAATACTAAGCGGTTATTGCAGTGAAAGGTGGCGCCACAAAATATGAATGTGTAGGGATTGAATACTTGTCCCAGCAATATGATCATGTTTGTAGGGGTAGGTAAGTAAAGGAATTTTCCAAATAAAGAGCATGTTTTAATGGAATTTAGGAATATTTGGAGATCAAGAATTAAATATTGTATATTATTGTATGTTATATATGCTATGTTTAAGGGTGGTGAGCACAGTTTGAGGGGCCAGATGTATACAAGATTGTGTCATCTGCATAATGGTGGATAAGGGAATCACCACCAGCAAATGTGACATAATTTGTGTATACAGATAATAAATTGTGTGTAAGATGGAAACCATAAGGTACTCCCTTTGAAAATTAGTGAGCAAGCCCCCATATTTTACACACTGTACATGGGCAGTAAAGTCATTTTTCGAACGAGGCTACGCTGAGAACCCCTAGGTTGTTGAGTAGACTACAGGGAACAAGTGAAATGCTTGCAGGGAATTATTGTGGTACATTCCATCGGCAGGACAGCGAGGCGGCAAACTCATGTTGAGCCTTGAGCCTTTGTGAGAACCTCTAGGGCTTTGTAACAACTCTGGTTTGCTGAATCCTGTGTGCGGGTCACTTTGTGAAAATTAAAACTAAACTGGTAAAATGTTAAAATATTTTTTAAATTCAAAACCATTGGTGAATAAAATAATTATGATGAACAATAAATTATTGTCTTAAAAACACATCTGTGCTTTCATCAAATAGTTGTGCACTGTTGATTTTGTTGAACAGCAAAAAGGCATTGGTGCTCAAATGTAGGCATGCGTATCTAGAAAGTGACCAGAAAGCATATTTAATTTTTTCTGATTTTGCCTGGAAAACAGAAAGAATGACTATGTTTAAATAAGCCTCCACACAAAATACAGTTTAGCGATTTCCTTTGAAAGGATCTACCAGGGCTTCAAACTGCAATCAAACCTAACCCTAACCCTTTTTTAGGCTTTTCAATGTATTTTTAATTGGACACATCAGCACAACCTTAGAAATCAGCCTTTTTATTACATTTTCTTAACTTTGATGAAACAAAAATGTGAGTTCTCTTGTCCTCATTTGAACTCTCTGCTTTTGTCTGTTTTGCAATTTACGTGTGTGGCTGTGTATAAGAACCACTCCCTTACCCTACGCTGACCACTACTCACAATGAGGGATTAGCTGTGACAACAGCATCCTCTTGGATGCTGTTGTGTTCAGCTAGGAAACTATTGCCCTGCACAATGAGAATTTTCTAAATTAATTTGCAAAAGAGTCAGAACAGTAGAGAAAACCAAACAAGTGAGAAAGCACAGATCATAGACAAATTCAACACGGCCTATTAAATAGCCAAAGACGAGATGCCATTTACAAAGTTGAAAATCAAAGGTTGTTTTACAATGAGCGGTCTCCCTCAAACACACAATATGTACTCGGTTTCTAGGCGTCAATATAAAAGTATACCGTGGATGAAGTTGTATCATTCCCCTACATACTGACAGACACTTCTCCCAGAGTTAATAGAAGATGCCTGGATCAAAAAGTATTCAGTGGCCTTATCAGCGATGTGCAGTATGTGAACATTTCCTTCTTTTTAGTAATCCTCTGCAGTATGCAAACTTTACCCATTGCCCTCGCAGCTGTCTTGCAGAACACTTCAGTCTAATCGCCACAATACCTTGTTTTAAATGTTTTAAGAAATGTTGTATGCCTAGTCCTTAATGTACCTTGTTTAAAGTGCATGTTTACAAGTGTAAAATGTGACCACAGTAGACTGAAGCGAAACATTAGGGCTGCTCTTTGCGTTATTTTATCATAATTTCTTTTCCCATAACAGATTTTCTTTATCTACTTTATCCACATTTCTGTGTTTGATTTTGGCTTACACCACCTCTATGTTTTGATAACTGTGTAAATATCTCTAGGACAAGGTGTACATTTTTTTTTGTAGAGTGAATTGATTCAAATATGTTGACAAATTACACCTTGTCCTGAGGAGATTAGATAATAGCAAAACGCCAAGGACGGGTAAGCCTAAATGTAACTCAGACCCTGTTTTCATGATTTCTCAACTTGAAATCTGATTGCTCTATGAAGAACCATTTATCACAAGAAGAACAACAAATTAATCATGTTTAAAAAAAGGGATTTGTACCGTACTACATTTTACCCACTTACCTATGTTACAGGTGCCATAATCATGGAAAAACCAAACATCAAGTGGAATAATGTACCTGGCCTTGAGGCTGCAAAGGAAGCCCTTAAAGAAGCTGTAATCTTGCCCATCAAATTCCCTCACCCTTTCACAGGTATAGATTATGAAATTCAAACAACACACAGTATTTGTGATAGTACATCCAGTGTGTCAAAAAAGTACTTGAGTATATTTGTCTTTGGAGTCCTGGGAAGCAAACTCTGTGGAGAGGGATCCTACTCTTTGGTACTCCTGGTACAGGAAAGTCTTACCTGGCTAAGGCTGTGGCCAAAGAAGCCAACAACTCCACCTTCTTTTCTATATCCTCCTTTGACCTGGTAAGTGGCTGGGAGAAAGTGAAAAGTGAGTGATTGGTCCAAGAGGTTGGACAGGCTGCTTCACAGCAAATTCAACTGCTGTGAAAAAACATTGACAGGGTTACATTTAAGACTGGACTAACTTTCCAGTGCTGAACCTCTTACATTTTCGGAATTAAAGGGTATGGGTTTAAATGGGTTACAAGTGGACATGGCAAGTAAGCCTTAGCCTTAAGAGACTGAGTCTGAGTTGTTGAATGTGGAGTTAGACACATCACGTACTTGCTTGGCATGAACATTAGGTTTTGATTTTTATGGATATTATAATTGATTTTAAACATTTTTATAATGCTGGAGTAACGAAAGACTAGTTCAATATTAATTTATCAGTGAGTAAAAAAATTAATAAATTAATATATTATCAAGTAATTAATAGGTGGACCTATTTTTTGTAATAGACATTTATCAAAGGATTTTTTTTTTTTTTACAGGAAATTATTATGGATTTTGTGCTGTGGTAGATCTGTGTGTTATTGGCATAGCAGTGAAAGTCAAGGTTTAAATGACAGAGGATTTCGATGATGGTCAGATTTCAGAGGTTTGATAATAGCCAGGAGAGTACAGTGCCCTCAAAACCCTGATCCTCAAGCCTGGTGAGGAGGATCGATGGCTCACTGCATCAAAAGCAACACTGATCAAGGAGGGGGGCACCAGTATTACATCTTTGAGTGACGTTTCTGTACTGACTGCGTAGGTGAAAAGACGGACTGGAGGGACAAGAATGTGTTGTTGATTAGCAGAAGGGTTTGTAATTGGGAGGCAACAGACAGTAGCAGTCTTGGCAATGAATGGGAGGTTTAAAAAAGTTTAGAAATTGTGGTGTGTGTCTGTGGAATGTTTAATTCATTTTTCAATTATGGGATATAGAATAGGCTTATGGATATAAAGCTAGGCACCATCTGTTTGTTTTAAAAAGCCAAGTAAAAAGCTATTACAGTTGTGCTCAAATTTGTATACCCTGGCAGAAATTGTGAAATTTTGGCATTGATTTTGAAAATGTGACTGATCATGCAAAAAACTGTCTTTTATTTGAGGATAGTGATCATATGAAGCCATTCATTATCACATAGTTGTTATGCTCTTTTTTAAATCATAATAATAACAGAAATCATTTAAATGGCCCTGATCAAAAGTTTACATACCCTTGAATGTTTGGCCATGTTACAGACACACAAGGTGACACACACACGTGAAAATGGCAATTAAAGGTGAATTTCCCACACCTATGGCTTTTTAAATTGCAATTAGTGTCTGTGTATAAATAGTCAATGAGTTAGTTAGCTCTCACGTGGATGCAATGAGCAGGAAACATACTGAGCCATGGGGAGCAGAAAAGAACTGTCAAAAGACCTGCGTAACAAGGCAATGGAACTGTATAAAGATGGAAAAGGATATAAAAAGATATCCAAAGCCTTGAAAATGCCACTTAGTACTGTTCAATCACTTATTAAGAAGTGGAACATTCAGGGATTTCTTGATACCAAGCCTAGGTCAGGTAGACCAAGAAAAATTTCAGCCAAAACTGCCAGAAGAATTGTTCGGGATACATAGAAAAACCCACAGGTAACCTCAGGAGAAATACAGGAGAAACCCAAAGGTAACCTCAGGAGAATTCCTGCAGTTACTTGAACTGCAGGCATTTTCTTTAACTGACGAGCAAAAAAAGTAATTAAAAAGTAATTGTTTATCAACTTGATCATACACTAAACTCCAAAAATATAACATTTTAATTAAAAAAATCTCAAGCAGTAAAATACTTTCTTAAAACGACACTATTGGCACCCGTTTTATAAACGTTTAAGTGTTTATACGTTTCTTTGATTGATGAAAGGTCTGTTAGTCAGAAAATGTATTTATTGCATCAGATATGTCAGAAGTGAACCAGGGGATTAATCTGTTCCTCACTCTAACATGCAGCATGCCTTTTTGCCGGATGATGGAATTATTTAAGTGGTAAAATTTGCACAGTAATCCAACAAGCGAGCCTCACAAAGTCATTGTCATCCAGATGCAAACAACATGACTGGTTATGTTTCAATCAGGCATGACAAAAAATGACTTATGTGCATTTTATATATTGCAGTGTCAATGCAAAAACTGCATTCCCCTGTTTTTTGTTTGGCCAAATAATTCAGCCACAGTATAAAGCCTAACCTGGTGGTCAGTGGTATAAGTTTAGGTATAGCCATGACAAAAGAGAATAAGGTACCACAGTTGACAGTGCATGTCAGAGCAAAACCCAAGCCATGAGTTCAAAGGAATTGTCCGTAGAGCCAACAATCTTCCTAAAGCTGGGGGCCCGGCCCCACTGAGCAAAAGGGGGAGAAGGGCCTTGGTCAGGGAGGTGACCAAAATCCTTGTTGCCACTTTGACAGAGCTCCAAAGTTCCTGAGTGGAGATGTGAGAACATGTGGAGATGTGGCCAGACAGAAGCCACTCATTAAAAAGGACATGACTGCGGGGAAGTTGCCAAAAGCACTCTCAGACAATTGGAAAGAAGATTCTCCGGTCTGATGAATCCTAGATTGATTTCTTTGGCATGAATGCCAAGCTTCACCCTCTGGTACAGCCCCTACTACACTGCTTTTAATGTAAAAATGTACTTTCACGGATGTTCAAAGAGTGCATTTGTGAATATTTTATACAAGATAAAATATACTAAAAATAACACATGATTAAGACCATTTTAATAAATTCATTTTAATTATTATTTTGAGGGCTTACATTTCTGCCCACCCAAATTTCTGTAGCCCACTCATGAACACGTTTCTGACTACACCTCTGGTTCTAATATGATAAATCTTAAAACCACTAGGCCGACAGAGATCAAAGGCTAGGTTAATACATTAATGCGGATAAAATATACATATATGATATGTTTGGTATAGCTTCTCAAATATCTTAACTATATTGAGTGTCTGTTTCAATTACGTTTCTTGAAAAACATTTGGCATTACACATTACCTCCACGTCTTCATCAGTGGGCGCATTGGTGCCACTAAATTAATTTAGACAAGCCTATTTCCTCTTTGACCTGAGCCCTAGAATAAAAGCTATTGTTTGCGTTCAGCAGCTGTCTTTTTTTTAGATTTCTTTTCCAAAAGGCTACATTTTCACAAGCAGCCCAATTATAATCTAGTACATGGGTATTGAACTCTTACCCTACGAGGTCTGGAACCTGATGGTTTTCCTTTTTACCTCATCATTACCTGATGTCCCAGGTCTAAAGTCCCTGATTAGCGGAACTGGCTTCAATATCCAGTGTTGAATACCCCTGATCAAGTATTGTCTTTTGACCATGCAGATCAGCTATTTTGCCAATAATTGAGAAAAATATCATAAGTTGTAAATGCTGATTAGCCCGTTATTTAGGTAATTTGTATAATAGTGGCCAAAACGTTTGTACTTAATTTTTTACTTTTCCTTTAACTAAGCACAAAAAAGTATAACATCTTTTCAATGTGACCCAAATTTTGGAATTCTTATCTGACCAGTGTTTGGGTCTCAATTCTCTGTTATAAATATACATTGCTGAAAGAAGCGAAAGCTAGGGTGGAGAGCAAACAGATCTTATCATTCATAATCATCAGAATAAACTTCACAATGGGAGACACTGGGCTTTAAAAGGATTAATTAATCAAGGTGAATCTTTTGAGTGCACTTGACTAATTGGTTTACCCAGATAATTGGAATATAACCATAGATGAAGAGAGATCAGCTGGAGTAGCAGTATTTTCTCAGATAATATATAGTATGTCTCTTTCAGGGACACAAAGGTAAGAGCTTGTTTAACAGTTCCAAATGCTGCCAGTGACCATCACATGGGCATGGACAGGGAACACAATAGTATAAGGGTTGTAACCCCAGGGTGGGGAGCATCTATAAAAACTACAGAGAAAGTGCGAACAGGGCTTAAGACATACAGTATCTCACAAAAGTGAGTACACCCCTCACATTTTTGCAAATATTTGATTATATCTTTTCATGTGACAACACTGAAGAAATGACACTTTGCTACAATGTAAACTTGTGAGTGTACAGCTTGTATAACAGTGTAAATTTGCCGTCCCCTCAAAATAACACAACACACAGCCATTAATGTCTAAACCGCTGGCAACTAAAGTGAGTACACCCCTAAGTGAAAATGTCCAAATTGGGCCCAAAGTGTCAATATTTTGTGTGGCCACCATTATTTTCCAGCACTGCCTTAACCCTCTTGGGCATGGAGTTCACCAGAGCTTCACAGGTTGCCACTGGAGTCCTCTTCCACTCCTCCATGATGACATCATGGAGCTGGTGGATGTTTGAGACCTTGCGCTCCTCCACCTTCCATTTGAGGATGCTCCACAGATGCTCAACATGGTTTAGGTCTGGAGACATGATTGGCCAGTCCATCACCTTTACCCTCAGCTTCTTTAGCAAGGCAGTGGTCGTCTTGGAGGTGTGTTTGGGGTCGTTATCATGTTGGAATACTGCCCTGCGGCCCAGTCTCCAAAGGGAGGGGATCATGCTCTGCTTCAGTATGTCACAGTACATGTTGGCATTCATGGTTCCCTCAATGAACTGTAGCTCCCCAGTGCCAGCAGTACTCATGCAGCCCCAGACCACGACACTCCCTCCCACCACAAGTGTGTCTTGACTGTAGACAAGACACACTTTTCTTTGTACTCCTCACCTGCTTGCCGCCACACACACTTGACACCATCTGAACCAAATAAGTTTATCTTGGTCTCATCAGACCACAGGACATGGTTCCAGTAATCCATGTCCTTAGTCTGCTTGTCTTCAGCAAACTGTTTTTGCGGGCTTTCGTGTGCATCATCTTTAGAAGAGGCTTCCTTCTGGGACGACAGCCATGCAGACCAATTTGATGCAGTGTGCGGCGTATGGTCTGAGCACTGACAGGCTGACCCCCCCCCCCACTCATACGTCTATTACCCAAAGACAACCTCTGGATATAACGCTGAGCACGTGCACTCAACTTCTTTGGTCGACCATGGCGAGGCCTGTTCTGAGTGGAACCTTTCCTGTTACACTGCTGTATGGTCTTGGCCACCGTGCTGCAGCTCAGTTTCAGGGTCTTGGCAATCCTCTTATTGCCTAAACCATATTTATGTAGAGCAACAATTCTTTTTTTCAGATCCTCAGAGAGTTCTTTGCCATGAGGCGCCATGTTGAACTTCCAATGACCTGTATGAGGGAGTGTGAGAGCGATAACACCAAATTTAACACACCTGCTCCCCATTCACACCTGAGACCTTGTAACACTAACGAGTCACATGACACCGGGGAAGGAAAATGGCTAATTGTACTCACTTTTGTTTCCTGCGGTTTAGACATTAATGGCTTTGTGTTGTTATTTTGATGGGACAGCAAATTTACACTGTTATACAAGCTGTACACTCACTACTTTACATTGTAGCAAAGTGTGATTTCTTCAGTGTTGTCACATGAAAAGATA
Source organism: Esox masquinongy (assembly GCA_016801175.1). NCBI lineage: Eukaryota > Metazoa > Chordata > Actinopteri > Esociformes > Esocidae > Esox > Esox masquinongy. Next base: position 45,538 of record JACXGI010002255.1, read on the forward strand.
TAATCAAATATTTGCAAAAATGTGAGGGGTGTACTCACTTTTGTGAGATACTGTACATAGTTGGCAAAGCTCTAACATGCAAAGTGAGATCAGATGTTTTAATTATATTTTTGTAATAAAACCAAGATACTCAATTGAGAGTTGCAAGAGGCTTTACTCATTCCTTTCTTTGGTAACACTGCAGAACAACTCAACAGAACTTTGTTTCAGCAATTTTTTGGGGGCAAGTGTACTGCCTCGACAAGAACGCTGCATACTGCTGCCACTGAAATATCTGGAGTGGCTTTAGTAATAATACTTATTGATTCATTTCTAGCAGAGGTGACACCTCTCCCACTCCAATACAATAACAGATTACCAGTGCCTTGCAGTTAAATGGTAGTACAAAACAGTGAGAGTAATGCTTCAATTACTTCTTCACAGGGGTATTATGTTTTGCAAAACTTTAATTAAATAAGTTTACAAATTTGTTCACTTAGGTTCCCTTTATTTATTATTAGGCTTTGGATGAAGATCTGAAAACATTAAATGACAAAATATGCAACATTTGAGAATCAGAAAGATAGCAACATTTTCATGGAACTGTATACCATACATATCAGTTACAGGGTACAAAATGTTATTACAAATTTAAACAATTGAAAAGTAAAGGAGTTTTAAGGCTATTACACATAAGAGTATCATAATGCATAAGACACACATCCTAAGACACACATATATGCCTGAAAATACATTCAAACGTGTGCCTAAATAAAAGAAAATGGAGTTTTGGAAGTAACAGGAAAGTAAAACAATAATGACTGTTGTAAAGCAGAAAACAAATCCCATATTCACTTCCCCTAAACAAATATACTACTATTTTCAAGGAATGACTATGACCAAACAACAGATCAAGAGTAATATAAGGCAAAGTGAAAAAAGAACACACCACATAATTGGACATAGGGATATTTTCTTCATCTTCATTTACTTAATTACTATTAGCAGATAGTTAAAGATTATAAATATCTAGTGAAACCAATTTTATTTCATCCCAATAGCGAATAGCAGAAATCTTAGCAGGTAACTAGATAACAGCTAGCTTGCCAGATATCTAGTTAATAGAGTAAATAATTTAATGCATGATTTTATTTCAAGATAATGCAAGTACCACATTATCATGAAATGTTTCTCATCATGTTACTTGAAAATAATGGTATCATATTTAATTTCATGAAATTCCAGTGGCTTCTTTCATTAAAACAATTATTTTATAATGTTTTATCAGAAGGTGGATTTCAGAATATTATACCTTTTTTCATGATCAAACGTGTCCACTTGTATTGTATGTGAAATAACTAACATTAATGTAGCCAATATTAGGTTAACTGCTAAAGCACTGTCAGTCATTGTATTTTCACTGAAAACGTAAAACTACGACATGAGGCAAGCAACTGAAGCTAGCGTGGCTATCCACATTTCCATGTGCAAGATGCACTGTAACCACCACTGCTGCAAAGTTAAGGATTAGCCAATCAGAAGCTAAAGACCACACATTTGCATTGATTGACATCAATAGCTTACAAAACTGCTTCAAGAGTGTGAAGTTTCAAGTACCCCTAACAGTTTTTGTAGTATTAACATCTGGGCCTTGACTTCATCATTCCATAACCCATTTAGTTTTTGAGCGGTTAATTTTTTTTGTGTTTTTTATTATTGTCATGGAGCATATTTCCATTATCAGTTAAGCCTTAGCTTTTTGACAAATGTCCTCTCATTCTCAAGTATTCTCTAGTACAGTCTAGCAGGCCAATGCTTGCAAATGATTCTGTAACCTCTCAGAGTAAAAAGCATGGACAACATAGCCATACAAAATCTGTTTGATGTTGTCACAACATTACCACATACACACTGAATAAAAACGTGTGGCAGGACAGAGTTGTTTTCAGTCTACTATATGCGACATCAGATAGAAGATTTGAAATTTGCTAGAATCTATCAAATAAATATTGTCCAAAGACTATACATTCTTCAGGTGACTTTTTCTTCCTAGACTTGGACAGGCAAGCTGCATATGACTGTGCCTAATAGAAAGAACTAGAGAACTACTACATTAAAAGCTTTGGTAAGAACACAAAATTAGTTATTCTCTGGCACAAAACAATCATGCCTCTGAGGTTAACATAGCCCAACCATCACATACGTTTAACTTCTCCATGTTTATCACAAGGTAAAAGAGATGAAGTTGCAGTGGGGCCAACATTTGGAAACCGTATGTCAGATGGGGAAAGGTATTGTTGTTTGTTGTTCCTATAAAGGCACTAGAAGACAGAGAAGAGAGAGCCAAGAGCTAATCCAGTCACAGCTCCAGCGAGCATGCTGAGAGCAACGTCTCCTCCATCATCACGTTGACGTTCATGCACAATAACCTGGTTTATCCCTTGGGGATCCCTCATAGGATATGATCCTAAAAACCATGGGGTAAAGATGAACTGCAGTTAGAATAATGAAAATTACTATTTTGAGAATAATAATTCAAAAATGACATTAAAATGAATGAACATTTAATTCAATATAATATCAGTGTAACCAGTGCTGGACTGTCAGGAAATTTGTCTAATTTTGGACAAATTGCACTCTGGTTCCTTTTTTGTACAGAAGAGCTGTCTGGGGAGATTAGATTCAAACTTGAACAGTAGAAGCATGCGCTCAGGTGACCACGTGACATACGAGA